>SJYX01022864.1:248930-281773 GCA_006410675.1 Oreotragus oreotragus | reverse complement strand
AATTATAGAGCATTTTCATCAACTCCTCCCCAGTCCCCGCTACAAATTTAGCTATTAACACTCAATTCTCTTCTGCTTCTGCTGTAAGAAACCACTAATCTATATTTTATCTCTATAGGCAGGTCTTTATGGGTATTTGATACAAATGAAATCATATGCAGTGTAGTCTTTTGTCACTGACTTCTTTCATATAGCATATGTTTCCAAAATTCACCCACGTTGTAGCATGTATCAGGACATCAGTGTTTTTTTTTAACCAAATAATATTCCATGGTAAAGATGTACCATATTTTATTTATTCATGCATCAATTGATGGACATTGGGTTATTTCCTTTTTTGACTGTCATGAATGATGTTGCTATGAATATCCATATACAAATATTTGTTGTTGTTGTCCAGTCATTCAGTCGCGTCTGAGTCTTTGTGACCCCATGGACTGCAGCATGCTAGGCCTTCTTGTCTATCACCATCTCCTGGTGTTCTCCCAGGTTCATGTCCATTGAATTGGTGATGCCATCTAACCATCTAATCCTCTGCCTCCCTCTTCTGCTTTTGCCTTCAATCTTTCCCAGCATCAGGGTATTTTCCAGTGAATCAGCTCTTTGCATCAAGAGACCATAGTATTGGAGCTTCCTCATGTGGATATACAATTTCAATGATCTTGTTTATCACTAAGAGTAGAATTGCTGGGTCATGTGGAAACCTTGTTTAACTTTTGAGGAACCTTCAGACTGTTTTCTGTAGTAGCTGCTCAATTTAGATTCACACGAGCAGTGTATGATGGTCCAATTTTTTCAACATCTGTGTCAACATTTATTTTACTTTTTTTTTTCATTTAAATCATTCTAGACATCCTAGTGGGTGTGAAAGGCTTTTGATTTGCATTTCCTTATTAGTGACATTAAACATCTCATCATGTGCTTGTTGGCCATTTTCATAAATCCTTTGGAGAAATGACTCTTCAATTTTTATTGCCCATTTTGTAATTATTCGTCTTTACATTGTTGAATTATTAGAGTTATTTACAATTTCTGGATATAAATTTCTTACATATAATTTTAAATACTTTCTCTAATTGTGTGGACTCTTTTTTTCTTGACGATATCTTTTGAAGCATAGATGTCTTTAAATTTGATAAGTTAAATTTATCTATTTTTTCTTTTGCTGCTTATGCTGTATGTGCCATATTTAAGAAACCATTGCTTAATCTAAAGTCATGAAGATTTTTAATGTATTTTTAAGAGTTTTATACATTGTAGCAATTCTGAATATTGATAACCGCCTCCTTTCATTCCCACACCATTTCTTGGCATTTTGTTGCTTTCTTTACTGGAGTCGTTTAGTTAAGCTTATTACCCTTGCACTATAAAACTTTTTTATGTTTCATCTCAGAGGGTATAGCCTTTTGAGTATGTGTACAGCCACTCAGGAAAGATACTTGTTTTAACAGTTATGTAGCTAAGTGTTACTAGCATATATTTTTAGCAGTCTTTGAGTCTCCCTTTCTGGGACAAATCTAATTGTTCGGTGCCACGAATTACTGTCACATTACTCTTTTATTTGGATAATGCTCTGTATTCCAACTGTTCAACAGTTTGTTTGATCCAACTAAATTAGGACCCCTTCACAAGGGTATCTGAGGTATTTTCCTTATATCAGAAGGTCTTTTACCTATCAATTTCCCTAGTTTTCTCTGGTAAAGCAGCTGGCCTGTAATTTTCCTTGTGAATACTAGAATGGGTTGCCATTTCTTTTGAACCCATATCTCCTGCTTGCATCTTCTCCATTGCAGGTGAATTCTTTACTGCTGAGTCACCTGGGAAGCCCAAAATATTTTATCTGTGCCATAGGGCATGTGGAAGCAGTGGAGAGTACTCTTAGCCAATGGATCTCCAGGGAAATCCTCTTTTTAACCGCTTAATGCTAAAATCTTCATTGTTTTCAAGAGGGCCTTTCAGTTCAGTTCATTTCAGTTGCTCAGTCATGTCCAACTCTTTGTGACCCCATAGACTGCAGCACGCCAGGCTTTCCTGTCCATCACCAACTTCTGGAGCTTGTTCAAACTCATGTTCATTGAGTTGGTGATGCCATCCAACCATCTCATCCTCTGTTGTCCTCTTCTCCTCCTACCTTCACTCTTTCCCAGCATCAGGGTCTTTTCCAATGAGTCAGTTCTTCACATCAGGTGGCCAAAGTGTTGGAGTTTCAGCTTCAGCATCAGTCCTTCCAATGAATATTCAGGACTGATTTCCTTTAGGATTGACTGATTGGATTTCCTTGCTGTCTAAGGGACTCTCAAGAGTCTTCTCCAACACCACAGTTCAAAAGCATCAGTTCTTCCACACTGAGCTTTCTTTACAGTCCAACTCTCAAAATCCATACATGACTACAGGAAAAAGCATACCTTTGACTAGACGGACCTTTGTTGGTAAAGTAATGTCTCCACTTTTTAATATGCTGTCTAGGTTGGTCATAACTTTTCTTCCAAGGAGCAAACTTTTTTTTTTTAATTTCATGGCTGTAGTCACCATCTGCAGTGATTTTAGAGCCCCCCCCCAAAATAAAGTCTGTCACTATTTCCATTGTTTCCTCATCTATTTGCCATGAACTGATGGGACCAAACGCCATGATCTGAGCTTTCTGAATGCTGTTTTAAACCAACTTTTTCACTCTCCTCTTTCACTTTCATCAAGAGGCTCTTTAGTTCTTCTTTGTTTTCTTCCATAGGGTGGTGTCATCTGCATATCTGAGGTTATTGATATTTCTCATGGCAATTTTGATTCCAGCTTGTGCTTCATCCAGTCCAGCATTTCTCATGATGTATTCTGCTTATAAGTTAAAGAAGCAGGGTGACAATATACAGCCTCGACATACCCCTTTCTCGATTTGAAACCAGTCTGTTGTTCCATGTCCAGTTCTAACTGTTGCTTCTTGACCCTTAGGTTTGAGTTTCTTCACACTTTGTTTCAAATGAAGTCAGTTCTGTGTAGTGCTTCAGTGATCTCTGTTCTTATAAGCTCTATCCCTGGGAAAAATAAATCTTTGGACCAGTATTGTGGATGTTAGACACAGTGGCAACCTCTGGCTTTTTCTGCTTGCCTCTCACAGTATTTAATTTCTGCTGTATGAATGAGCTAGTTAGGATTCCAAGATCATTATACAAGGACTGTCCGTCTCCAGCCATTAGAGTAGAGCCTCTATCATATGAAAATAGGTTTGGTGGAGGAAGAAATTTCCAACTTTCTTACCACACTCACCTCAAATTTAATTTTTGAAGAGCATCTTGGGGAGCAGGGAATGAGAAATGCTAGTAGTCTGCCCTTCCCAGCTGATACTATGGCCCTTAATCCAGAGCTGAGTGGAGACGGTAGCTTGTGTCCTTGGCTATATCCACCTGGAGTGGAATAAGAGTTTCCTTAACGTTGGACTGGCAAGAGTGAGGGATGGAATGGATAATGGTTCAAATGCTAAAGATTTTTGCCATTCTTACCAAGTTTTAGTGTATTTTCTTGAATTTTTTAATTTGCTATATGCCCTTAGGTCAATATACAGAGAGTTTCAATATGTGCATGCATACTAAGTTGCTTCAGTCATTTCTGACTCTTTGCAACCCTATGGACTGTAGCCCACCAGGTTCTCGGTCCATGGGATTCTCCAGGCAAGAATACTGAAATGGGTTGCCATTCCCTTCTCCAGGGGATCTTCCCTACTCAGGGATTGAACCCTTGTCTCCTGTGTCTCCTGCATTGCAAGTGGATTCTTTACCGCTGAGCCATGGCTTATTATTGACTAAATATATTATGTGTGTGTGTGTGTGTGTGTGTGTGTGTGTAGAGATTAACTATAGGTATGTAGATCTATATATGTATCAAGAGGTAAAGATTATATATGGATATGCATTTATCTATGTGAATATGCATATTTATTTATCTGTATATCTCTATGTATAATCTGTATCTCTATATTCTATCTATCTAGCTTGTTTCATAATGAAACAACTATGCTAGTTTCACTGGTAGCAGATTATGGAGCTCTTCATGCTGCTATTCCAAAAGTGGAATTATTTCTCTAAAGAAACATAAACTTTTTAATATTTGACATGAAAATCATTGTTTATTAGTATTGAAGTTCTGCTTCACCAGGCCAATGATTACTTGTCTTGTTTTGCCTATAGTTGTATTACCTCTAAAGTTTGTTTCTTAGATGATGCTATTATTTTCAAAGGATAAAACAGTCAAGGTTTATGCTTCTTTATGTAACACAAACACATGCATATGTTTACACCTACATATTATGGTAGATTTAACAGATGTTGATTATTTTTTCTATGTCTATTAATTCCTTGAAACAGTATCAGATATCATGTTTGTTTTGCTGAGTTACTCTCCCACAATCCATGACCACAGGAATCTACAGGTTGAACTTGTCATTGAAGCTGAGCCAAATAGAACCCTGTCCTTGGTTTATTTTTATTTAACTGAGAGTTTTCTTTTTTTTTTTTTTTCCCTTAGACCCGAAGTTGATATGATGTGATACAAACCTGAAATTTCCTCTGGCCACATCTCCACCCATGTAAAGGAAGTCTGCATATGGTACAAAAAAGTGAGGTCAACACAGAAAGGTAGTCCCTAAGGGAACAGAAAGACAAAAGAAGTGGAGAGACAGAGAAAGAGATATTAATATTGTTTAAGACTCCCAATATTCCTTCTGAGGCCAGATCTATGCCTGACCCTAGTTGGCTTTCTCTCACTTGCAAATGAAAGAGTCTTTACTGATGTGTCCAAGTGGTGCTAGTGGTAAAGAATCCACCTGCCAATGCAAGAGATACAGGTTTGATTCCTGGGTTGAGACAATCCCCTGGGAAATGGCATTCTTCTCCAGGATTCTTGCTTGGAAAACAAAAGATTTCTTTTTCTTTGTGTATCAACTACTTGTATCAGAATTATATTATACTTAAAATAGAAGAAGATCCTATCACAGTGGCTTAAAAATTTATCTCTTATACTAAGATGCCAAACTTTATGCAGTTCAACAATCCCATCAGTGACCTAGGTTTTTGTTTTTTTTTTTTAATTTATCTTCTGCCTTTTCTAATGTGTTGGTTTTCATCTTTATGTTTATTGTCTTATGGTTACAAAATAACTACTGTGTCTCTTAGCTGCACATCAATGTTCTAGTCAATAAGGAAGAGGGGCAAAATGGCACGAAACAAAAAACAAACTCCCCTGCAAAGGTGAAGAAACAAATGAAGATATAGAATGAGCATTTAGATATAAAGATTTAAGGTCTGGTATCAAGGTCTTGGATTTTCAAGTCTCTGGTGTATGGATAGTAATAAAGCTATGGGACTGGACAAAAAAGAACTTTAGAGAATTTTACCAGTTAAATCTGGGTCTGGATGGCTGATGGGCTTCCCTCATGGCTCATAAGGTAAAGAACCTGCCTGCCAATGCAAGAGATTTTGGCGATGCCTTGGGTTCAATCCCTGAGTTGGGAAGATCCCCTGGAAAAGGAAATGTCAACCCCCTTCAGTATTCTTTCCTGGAGATTCCCATGGACAGAGGAACTTGGTGGTCCATGGGTTTGCAAAAAGTCGGACACGACTGAGTGACTAACATACACACATATTGGATGGTCAATAGACATACGAAAAGATGTTAAAAAACTATTTAAAACACAATGAGATCACACACAGGCGCACACATGAACACACACATGCACACTCACACATCTATTAGAATTGGTAAAATTAGAAAGACTAAAAAGACTGAGCATCAGCAGGGATGTGGAGCAACTTCAACATTTATACATTACTGGTAAAAGTGTCTAGTGGTAAAAACATGTTGGAAAACTGTTTGGAGGGATCTATCAAATATAAACATATGTTTATCAAATGGCTCAGCAGTTCCCTTCTTAAGCAAACATCCACAGGAGTGTTTATGTTCACCAAAACACATGAATAAAACAGAACCAAGAAATTTATTTTAATTTTATTTTTAAATTTTAATTGGAGACTAATTACTTTACAATATTATGGTGTTTTTTGCCATACATTCACATGAATTAGCCATGGGTGTACGTGTGTTCCCTATCCTGACACTCCCTCCCACCTCCCTCCCCATCCCATCCCTCAGGGTCATCCCAGTGCACCAGCCCTTAGCACCCTGCCTCATTCATCAAACCTGGACTGGCGATCTATTCCACATATGATAATATATATGTTTCAATGCTATTCTCCCAAATCATTCCACCCTCGCCTTCTCACACACAGTCCAACAGTATGTTCTTTACATCTGTGACTCTTTTGCTGTATCACATATAGGGTCATCGTTACCATCTTTCTAAATTCCATATATATGTGTTAATATACTGTATTGGTGTTTTTCTTTCTGACTTACTTCACTCTGTATAATAAGCTCCAGTTTCATCCACCTCATTAGAAATTATTCAAATACATTTTTAATAGCTGAGTAATATTCCATTGTGTGTATATACCACAGCTTTCTTATCCATTCATCTGCTGATGGACATCTAGGTTGCTTCCACGTCCTGGCTATTGTAAACAGCGCTGCAATGAACATTGGGGTACATATGTCTCTTTCAGTTCTGGTTTCCTTGGTATGTATGCCCAGCAGTGGGATTGCTGGGTCATATGGCAATTTTATTTCCAGTTTTTAAAGGAATATCCACACTGTTCTCCATAGTGGCTGAACTAGTTTGCATTCCCACTAACAGTGTAAGAGGGTTCCTTTTCCTCTGGACCCTCTCCAGAAGTTATTGTTTATAGACTTTTTGATAGCAGTCATTCTGACTGGTGTGAGATGGGACCTTATTGTGGTTTTGATTTGCATTTCTCTGATAATGAGTGATGTTAAGCATTTTTTCATGTATTTGTTAGCCATCTACATGTCTTCTTTAGAGAAATGTCTGCTTAGTTTTTTGGCCCATATTTTAATAAGGTTGTTTATTTTTCTGGAATTGAGCTGTGGAAGTTTCTTGTATATTTTTGAGATTAATTTTTTGTCAGTTGCTTCCTTTCCTATTATTTTCTTCCATTCTGAAGGCTCTCTTTTCACCTTCCTTATAGTTTCCTTCTTTGTGGAAAAGCTTTTAAGTTTAATTAGGTCCCATTTGTTTATTTTTGCTTTTATTTCTGTTACTCTGGGAGGTAGGTTATAGAGGATCCTGTTGTGATTTATATCAGAGAGTGTTTTGCCTATATTTTCCTCTAGGAGTTTTATAGTTTCTGGTCTTCTGTTTAGATCTTTAATCCATTTTGAGTTTATTTTTGTGTATGGTGTTAAACAGTGTTCTAGTTTCATTCTTTAACAAGTGGTTGACCAGTTTTCCCAGTGCCACTTGTTAAAGAGATTGTCTTTTCTCTATTGTATATTCTTGCCTCCTTTGTCAAAGATAAGGTCTCCATAGGTGCGTGGATTTATCTCTGGGCTTTCTATTTTGTTCCATTGGTCTATGTTTCTGACTTTGTTCCAGTACCATACTGTCTTGATGACTGTTGCCTTGTAGTATTTCCTGAAGTCAGGCAAGTTGATTCTTCCAGTTCCAAGATTACTTTGGCTATTTGAGGGTTTTGGTAATTCCATACAAATTGTGAAATTATTTGTTCCAATTCTCTGAAACATACTGTTGGTAGCTTGATAAGGATTGCAATGAATCTATAGATTACTTTGAGTAGTATACTCAGTTTCACTATATTGATTCTTCCGATCCATGAATGTAGCATATTTCTCCATCTATGTGTGTTCTGTTTGATTTCTTTCATCAGTGTTTTATAGTTTTCTATAGGTCTTTTGTTTCTTTAGGGAGATTTATTACTAAATATTTTATTCATTTTCTTGCAATGGTGAATGGAATTGTTTCCTTAATTTCTCTTTCTGTTTTCTCATTGTTAGTATACAGGAAGCAAGGGATTTCTGTGTGTTAATTTTATGTCCTGCAACTTTACTAAATTCATTGATTAGCTCTAGTAATTTTCTGGTATAGTCTTTAGGATTTTCTATGTAGAGGATCATGTCATCTCAAAACAGTGAGTTTTACTTCTTCTTTTCTAATCTGGATTCCTTTTATTTCTTTTTCTGCTCTGATTGCTGTGGCCAAAACTTCCAAAACTATGTTGAATGGTAGTGGTGAGAGTGAGCATCTTTGTCGTGTTCCTGACTTTAGGGGAAATGCTTTCAATTTTTCACCATTGAGGATAATGTTTGCTGTGGGTTTAACATATATGACTTTTATTATATTGAGGTATGTTTCTTCCATGCCTGCTTTCTGGAGGGTTTTATCATAAATGGATACAAACCCTGAATCTGAATTTTGTCAAAGGCTTTGAATTTTGTCAAAGGCTTTCTCTGGATCTGTTGAGATAATCATATGGTTTTTATCTTTCAATTTGTTACTGTGGTGTATCATATTGATAGATTTGTGAATATTGAAGAATCCTTGCATCCCTGGGATAAAGCTCAGTTGGTCATGATGTATGACCTTTTTAATATGTTGTTGCATTCTGTTTGCTAGAAATTTGTTAAGGATTTTTGTATCTATGTTCATCAGTTATATTGGCCTGTAGTTTTCTTTGTGTGTGTGTATGTGTGTGTGGCATCTTTGTCATTAGGGTGATGGTGTCTTCATAGAGGAAGTTTACCTTCCTCTGCAATCTTCTGGAAGAGTGAGTAGGATAGGTGTTAGCTCTTCCCTAAATTTTTGGTAGAATTCATCTGTGAAGCTATCTGGTTCTGGGCTTTTGTTTGTTGGAAGATTCTGATTATGATTTTTATTTCCTTGCTTGTGATGGGCCTGATAAGATTTTCTATTTCTTCCTGGTTCCATTTTGGAAAGTTATACTTTTCTAAGAATTTGTCCATTTCTTCCAATTTGTAAATTTATTGGCATATAGTTGCTGATAGTAGTCTGTTATGATCCTTACTTCTATGTTGTCTGTTGTGATTTCTCCATTTTCATTTCTAAGTTTATTGATTTGATTCTTCTCCTTTTGTTTCTTGATGAGTCTGGCTAATGGTTTTTCTATTTTATTTATCTTCTCAAAGAACCAGCTTCTTGATTTGTTGATTTTTGCTATGGTCTCTTTTGTTTCCTTTGCATTTATATCTGCCTTAATTTTTGTGATTTCTTTCCTTCTACTAATCCTGGGGTTCTTCATTTCTTCCTTTTCTAGTTGCTTTAGGTGTAAAGTTAGGTTATTTATTAGATTTCTCTCCTGTTTCTTGAGGTAGGCTTGTATTGCCATGAAACTTCCACTTGCTGGTAAGTCACTTTAGTTGTGCCCAACTCTGTGCGACCCCATAGGCGGCAGCCCACCAGGCTCCCCCATCCCTGGGATGCTCCAGGCAGGAACACCGGAGTGGGTTGCCATTTCCTTCTCCAGTGCATGAAAGTGAAAAGTGAAAATGAAGTCACTCAGTTGTGTCCTATTCTTAGGGACCCCGTGGACTGCAGCTTACCAGGCTCCTCCTCTTGCCTGGGATTTTCCAGGCAAGAGTACTGGAATGGGGTGTCATTGCCTTCTTCAAATCTTCCCCTTAGCACTGCTTTTACTGAACCCCATAGGTTTGTGGTTGTTGTGTTTTCATTTTCATTCGTTACTATGCAGATTTTGATTTCATTTTTTATTTCTTCCTTGATTTGTTGGTTATTCAGAAGTGTGTTGTTTAGCCTCCATATGTTTGTATTTTTAATAGTTTTTTTTTTTCCTGTAGTTGACATCTAATCTTACCACATTGTGCTCAGAAAAGATGCTTGAGATTATTTCAATTATTTTGAATTTACCAAGGCTAGATTTATGGCCCAGGATGTGATCTATCCTGGAGAATGTTCCGTGTGCACTTGAGAAAAACATGAAATTCATTGTTTTAGGGTGAAATGTCCTATAGATATCAATTAGGTCTAACTGGTCTATTGTATCATTTAAAGTTTGTGTTTCCTTGCTAAGTTTCTGTTTAGTTGATCTATCCATAGGTGTCAGTTGGGTATTAAAGTCTCCCACTATTATTGTGTTACTGTTATTTTCCCCTTTCATACGTGTTAGCATTTGCCTTACATATTGTGGTGCTCCTATGTTGGGTGCATATATATTTATAATTGTTATATTTTCTTCTTGGATTGATCCCTTGATCACTATGTAGTTTCCTTCTTTGTTTTTTTTTCACAGCCTTTATTTCAAAGTCTATTTTATCTGATATGAGTATTGTTACTCCTGCTTTCTTTTGGTCTCCATTTGCATGAAATATCTTTTTCCAGCCCTTCACTTTCAATCTGTATGTGTCCCTAGGTTTGAAGTGGGTCTCTTGTAGACAACATATATAGGGGTCTTGTTTTTGTATCCACTCAGCTAGTCTTTGTCTTTTGGTTGGGGCATTCAACGCATTTACATTTAAAGGTAATTTTTGATAAGTATGATCCCGTTGCCATTTACTTTGTTGTTTTGACAAGTTTATAAACCTTTTCTATTTTTCCTGTCTAGGGAAGGTCTTTTAGCATTTGTTGGAGAGCTGGTTTGGTGGTGCTGAATTCTCTCAGCTTTTGCTTGTCTGTAAAGCTTCTGATTTCTCCTTCATATTTGAATGAGATCCTTGCTGGGTACAGTAATCTGGGCTGTAGGTTATTTTCTTTCAACACTTTAAGTATGTCTTGCCATTCCCTCCTGGCCTGAAGAGTTTCTATTGAAAGATCAGCTATTATCCTTATGGGAATCCCCTTGTGTGTTATTTGTTGTTTTTCCCTTGCTGCTTTTAATATTTGTTCTTTGTGTTTGATCTTCATTAATTTGATTAATATGTGTCTGGGGGTGTTTTGCCTTGGGTTTATCCTGTTGGGACTCTCTGGGTTTCTTGAACTTGGGTGATTATTTCCTTCCCCATTTTAGGGAAGTTTTCTACTATTATCTCCTCAAGTATTTTCTCATGGCCTTTCTTTTTGTCTTCTTCTTCTGGGACCTCTATGATTCAAATGTTGGGGCATTTAACAATTTCCCAGGGGTCTCTGAGGTTGTCCTCATTTTTTAAAATTCTTTTTTCATCTTTGCTTCATTTCCACCATTCTATCTTCCACCTCACTTACCCAATCTTTGCCTCAGTTATTCTACTGTTGGTTCCCTCCAGAGTGCTTTTGATCTCAGTTATTGCATTATTCATTATTGATTGACTCTTTTTTATTTCTTCTAGGTCCTGTTAAACTTTTATTTCATCTTCTCAATTCTTGTCTCCAAGATGTGTATAAGAGACAGGTTCTAACTGTTGCTTCTTGACCCTTAGGTTTGAGTTTCTTCACACTTTGTTTCAAATGAAGTCAGTTCTGTGTNGAGGCAAGTCAGGTGGTCTGGTATTCCCATCTCTTTCAGAATTTTCCACAGTTTATTGTGATCCACACAGTCAAAGGCTTTGGCATAGTCAGTAATAACTACAGGGTTTTAATTTATTGACCCTGTCAGTTCCAAAGCCATTCCCTCTTCTTTGTTTATTTTGGCTTCCTCTGTTTGCAAGTCTCTTCAGTATCTAACTTCTGCCCTAACACAAAGGAGTGAAGGTGGTCATTTATTTAGGGTCATTTGTTCAATTGTGCCGTTGGAAGGGATGAACACTGCAAGCAAATATCACTGGTGTGTGTGGGGAATGCTCGCAGTGTCTTGGCCACACTGGGTTTGCCCCTGCTGACTGTGTGTGTGCTTTCTTGGTCTACACTGCTCAGGGTCCAGGTTGCTCTTCTGGGAAACTGTCTAAGGTGAGCCTTGGGTTGTGTGCTCTTCTCAGATCTACGCCACTCAGGTCCAGATTCCCGGGTACTCCACAAAGGTGTAGAGTCGGTTGGGCCTGCGTTTTGTGCCCTTCCCAGGTCCAAGCAGCTCAGGTGCCCCGGTGTTTAGAGAGCACACTCTCCACAGATAAAGTGTGCTTTATCACCTCCCTGATCCCAGCCACTTGGTTTCCTGGGTGTGCAGCAGGAGCACTGTCTCAGGTGTGACATGTGTTTCCTCCAGAGAGCTGATCTCTCTCTGCGACCCTCCCAGCAGATGTCAACTGTCCGGGAACCCAGGAAGACTTGGTTAGCAGCTGGAAGCCTGCTCACAGTTTGTAGGGGATGCCAGTTTGGTAGGGGATGCCATTTCTGAGGCCAAGTTTGTACCTTTCCAGTTCTGGCTGCTGCCTGCCCGCCTCCCTGTGTCCTGTGGAGGATGGGCCGGTCTGCAGCAGCAGGTAACTCTCCTCTGGTATTAGTTCAGTCCTTTGTTCTGTGATCGGGCCTGGCTGTGCCTTAGTTTAGAGTTTTCTGAGGGAAAGTTCTCTCTCTTTCTTTCTTTTCTTTTTTTTTTTTTCCCTCTCTAGCTATCCCATGGCTTGGGTTGCTATCTCCTGTTAGCTACTTCAGATTGGTCTCAGGGCATTCAGGCTTGGTCCTTACCCTAAGCAATGAAGTCAGTGCCTCCCTGTTCAGCCCCTGCTAGCTGGTGGCAGATGCGAGCGTCTGGGCTACTTTTCCACTGGGAGTTGCTGTTAGGCACATAATCTGTGGGTTTTATTTATTTATTTTTTCCTCCCTTTTACGTTTTCTTCTGAGATTACAAAACTCCCCACAGACCTGCTGATGAGAGGGTTTTCTGGTGTTTGGAAACTTCTCTTTTTAAGACTCCCTCCCTCAGACTGGTATCCATCCCTAATTCTTTTGTCTCTCTTTTTATATTTTATATTTTTTCCTACCTCCTCTTTAAGACAATGAGCTGACTTTCTGGGTGCCTGGTGTTCTCCGCCAGCGTTCAGAAGTTGTTCTGNTTTTCTGGTGTTTGGAAACTTCTCTTTTTAAGACTCCCTCCCTCAGACTGGTATCCATCCCTAATTCTTTTGTCTCTCTTTTTATATTTTATATTTTTTCCTACCTCCTCTTTAAGACAATGAGCTGACTTTCTGGGTGCCTGGTGTTCTCCGCCAGCGTTCAGAAGTTGTTCTGTGCTATTTGCTCAGCGATCAAATGCTCTTTTGATGAATTTGTGGGGGATAAAGTGGTCTCCCCATACTATCCCTCTGCCATTTTAGTACAGATTCCCTCCCCCCAAGAAATTTAAATAACTGTAATGTCCAATAATAAATGTAATGTCCATGCTGCAATCCATGGGGTCACAAAGAGTCAGACACAACTGACAGACAGAATTAAACTGAATGTCCAATAACAGTTGAATATATTGCAGTACATTTATACACTGGAATATTAGTTCAATGAATAAACTAATATAACACACAACATGGATAATTCTTATAGACATAATGACAACTGACAGAAATAAGACATAAAAGAGTATATATAGTGATATACAGGAGAACAGTGGATAGCTCTTGGAAACTATAGATTGAAAGGTGACATGAGGGAGATTATTGAATTCTAGAAATGTTCTTTTTTTTTTTTTAATCCATCTCTCCATCCATTCATCACATCATATACTTTTGCTTTGTTGCCTGAAATAGTCTAAACGTAATTAAAAATCCAGTAACAATGAATATCCCTGATGCAGTCAGATTCTAGACTTGAAATATAATTTTTATTCAATATAGCTGGAACTTTTGGGGGAAAATGACTGATCCCAGGCATGGGGGAGAAAACATAGAAGATGAAGCTGGGACCTTCTGAGATACCAGATAGAAAGGAAACTATCAATGATTATTAGGGTCGTGTCCAAAGGACTTAGAAGATAACTTGGAGATGTCCTTGATTGTCAAAGACAAGAAAGTTTAAAATTCAGTAAGGACACACATAGCAAAGATTGTAATCTAAGACATGTTTTTAATCTCTTGAGTTTCAATTTATATTAAACAGGAAATACTGATTTCTTTTATCTTCTGAGGAAGACAGAATTGATTCATTCTCTTAAAAACTGGATAAATAAGTGAAGGGACTCATAAATATATACACTGCTTTTCCTAAGTAAATTCTACCAAATGAGAACCAGATAGTAGATGAAGTGAAGTATCTCATTTTAAAATTATTTCAGTAAAGAAATGAACACAGAATAGCTGAATGGGTAAATATTCATTTTTTAACTTCCTAATGAATTAAGAGGTTTATGCTTTGTATATCAGTAGTTGCTAAGATAACAAAGAAAAAGGGAAAACCATGTGTTGTGTGACTCCTGATAAAGCTATAGCATTGCCTCTATTTTTGCTGAAGAGTTTGAACCTGAGTGTGATGTAGTTGTCAAGTATCAGAAAATAGGACAGAAAAATATTTTGGACAACATCATGTGTTTTCAATCAACAGAATGTAGACTGTGGGGAAGTCTAAAATTTATTTATTTATTTATTTATTTACATTAACTGTGAATTTATTCAAAAATGAAAACAAGTAGGAAAACTTAAGTTGGCCATCATGTGATTTCAAGAAGAATCTCAAGGCTCACCTGGCACACATCTAACAAAGGCCTAATAGGTTTAGGTTAAGATAGTAAAATTATGTAAAACAAACCCACAACCATTCTCAAAACACCAACCAGAGGCATAAATTTCAGCAGTTTCAATGGCACACTGTTTAAAAACCTGGCTGGGTGCCTCTCTGTATCTATTCTGTTCCAGTTGGACTTGACATTTTATAGGTATGTCACAAACTATAAAATGGTTATAAATACCACATTATATATCTATTTCCTNCCAGAGGCATAAATTTCAGCAGTTTCAATGGCACACTGTTTAAAAACCTGGCTGGGTGCCTCTCTGTATCTATTCTGTTCCAGTTGGACTTGACATTTTATAGGTATGTCACAAACTATAAAATGGTTATAAATACCACATTATATATCTATTTCCTTAAAAGATGGGGCCATTGTGCAATACGTAACACTAGTTTAGAAGATAATTCATTTCTACCATGACAGCAGTCTTAACACTTGTCGACATTAAAATGCAAATATAATAATGATTCAGTGACTGAACCACAACAATGTAATCAATCAAAATTGACACAATATTTCTTTAAAAAGATGCTTGAATTTGTTTGTGTATTTTAGGTTTACAAATAGAATTCTTGAGGAGGTGTGTAAATGTTATTACTGGATGGAAGGAAAATGGTACATACAAACACAAGGCATAAATATAACAATATTGATGATTTACATTTATACATAATATTTTGATTATTTCAGAAAATGACAGAATATCAAGTTTAGTTTGACTGAATTTTCTGATTAATTCAGAGTTAAATAGAAACACTTTTCTATTGCTATCATTCCAAACAGCATTACTTCATCATTTTTTATTGGTCATGTAATGGACATTAATAATTTTTCAATAGGTCAAATTACTACAGATACTTTGGGTTGGGAAGTCTAAAATTTTAATAGTTCATGTTCTTCTGCAAATAAATTATAAGGGAGACAAAAGTAAGGGTAAATAAATAAACTGATTATAAGAGATAAAATTCCTCATATTTTATTACATCAGTTCAGTTAAGTTCAGTGGCTCAGTTATGTCTGACTCTTTGTGACCCCATGGACTGCAGCATGCCAGGCTTCCTTGTCCTTCACCAACTTCCAGAGCTTGCTCAAACTCATGTCCATTGTGTCGGTGATGCCATCCAACAATCTCATCCTCTATTGTCCCCTTCTCCTTCTGCCTTCAATCTTTCTTAGCATCAGGATCTTTTCCAGTGAGTCAGTTCTTCCCATCAGATGGCCAAAGTATTGGAGTTTCAGCTTCAACATTAGTCCTTCCAATGACTATTCAGGACTGATTTCCTTTAGGATGGACTGGTTGGATCTCCTTGCAGTCCAAAGGACTCTCAAGAGTCTTCTCCAACACCACAGTTCAAAAGCATCAGTTTTTCGGCACTCAGTTTTCTTTATACTCCAACATTCATAATCCATACATGACTACTGGAAAAACCATAGCTTTGACTAGAAGGACCTTTGTGGGCAAAGTAATGTCTCTGCTTTTTAATATGCTGTCTAGGTTGGTCATAGCTTTTCTTCCAAGGAGCAAGCATCTGTTAATTTCATGGCTGCAGTCACCATCTGCAGTGATTTTAGAGCCCCCCAAAATAAAGTCTCCCACTGTTTTCATTGTTTCCCTACCTATTTGCCATGAAGTGATGGGACCAGATGGCATGATCTTATGGGTATGGGTAAATTATAATATCTAAGATTAATAACTAGGATGATACAACTAAATAGGTAATTAATTACTATAAAAATCAACATAGTGGCCTTTTGGTGAGAGAGAGTAGGGCTGAAATTAAAATAGAGGACATGGAGGGAGCCCTTGGATAACTGAATGAGTTCTATTTCTTGATATTAATGGTGGTTATGGAAGGATGTTTGTTTGATAATATATATTTGTTTAGTGTGATTTTTTAATTCCATTTTAAAATTAATTGTCAAAAATTAACAAAGTAATTAAAAATAAACATAAAAATAAAGGTTCAATAAAGTCATTTCTTGGGCTTCCCTTGTGGTTCAGATGGTAAAGACTCTGCCTGCAATGCAGGAGACCTGGGTTCAATCCCTGGGTTGGGAAGATCCCCTGGGGATGGGCATGACAACCTATTCTAGTATTCTTTCCTGGAGAATCCTGAGAAGCCTGGCAGGCTATATAGTCCATGGGATCGCAAAGAGTTGGACATGACTGAGTGACTAACACTTTCACTTTCACAAAGTAATTTCTCAGAGATAAAAATGGATAATTTTTCAACAACCATCCCACACTAAAAGAAAAATGAAACATGGCATTTTTTGGAAAAAAAAATCTTAAATAGAAAATGAAAACACAGAATGAGATTTTTAACACTGAAAAGGCAAAATATGTGACTATAAATGAATGGTTACTTGTATCAATAACTGTAATGTTATGGTGGTTTAGTCACTAAGTCCTGTCCGACCCTTGTGTCCCCATGGACTGTAGCCTGACAGGCTCCTCTCTCCATGAGATTCTCCAGGCAAGAATACTGGAGTGGATTGCAATTTGCTTCTCCAGGGGATCTTTCCAATGCAAGAAACGAACCCAGGTCTCCTGCATTTAAGACAGATTCTTTACTGACTGAGCTATGAGTAATGTTATGAAGGATTTAAAATATATATGGAAAATAGCATAATTGAGGTTGGAAATAAATTTATACAAATATTTAAAATTTTAGTATTTATCAGGGAAGTGGTATAAATAACATATGTTTAAAAATTATGATGAGTAGGGCATAGATTTGTGATTTTTAAGATAATTATTAGAATAGTAAAATAGTGAACACTATAAAATTAATACAAAGAAAATAAATACAAGCCCCCAAACTGCAAAATACTCCAAGTAAAAATATTGAATATCAGAAGTGATTAAACAGATAAAATCCAATCTTATACTATTTAAAATATGTAAAATTTAAATATAAAGATATAAATTATTTAAAAGGAAAATAGATGAAAACCATAAAACTTGTAAACACTAATCAAAAGTAATCTTGTATAACGAGGTGGCTCAGAGGTGGCTCAGATGTAAAGAATTGCCTGCCAACGCAGAAGACACAACAGATGAGGTTTGATCCCTGTGTTGGAAAGACCTCCTGGAGGAAGAAATGATAACTTGCTTTAGTATTCTTGCCTGGAAAATTCCATGGACAGAGGAGCCTGCCAGGCTACAGTCCATGGCATCATGAAGAGTCAGACACAACTGAGTGACAGAACCTGGACATAGCTATACCAGTATTAGACATAGTTAATATTAGAGCAAAGATATTACTTAGATATAAAGAGAAGTATTCATAATGGTAAAAGCATCAGTATAACCAGAAAATGCCATAACTATGTAGCAAGCAACATAGCCCCAAAGTGTGTAAAGCAAAAATTAATAAAAATTAAAATAGATATAGAAAACTCACAATTATAGTACTACTTTTTATCATGTATATTTCAGCATAAATAAAACAACAGGAAAAATGATATAAAAATTTGAACTACACAGTTGAGGTGACCTAATTGACACAGAACATGTTGCATAGCAATGACAGAATTCAGTTCTTTTCAAGCATATATAAAATATTTATTAACATGGACCATCCTTTGACTGTGTGGACCAAAATAAACTGGAAAATTCTGAAAGAGATGGGAATACCAGACCACCTGACCTGCCTCTTGAGAAACTTATACGCAGGTCAGGAAGCAGCAGTTAGAACTGGACATAGAACAACAGACTGGTTCCAAATAGGAAAAGGAGTACATCAAGGCTGTATATTGTCACCCTGCTTATTTAACTTATACACAGAGTACGTCATGAGAAACGCTGGACTGGAAGAAGCACAAGCTGGAATCAAGATTGCCGGGAGAAATATCAATAACCTCAGATATGCAGATGATACCACCCTTATGGCAGAAAGTGAAGAGGAACTAAAAAGCCTCTTGATGAAACTGAAAGAGGAGAGTGAAAAAGTTGGCTTAAAACTCAACATTCAGAAAACGAAGATCGTGACATCTGGTCCCATCACTTCATGGGAAATAGATGGGGAAACAGTGGAAACAGTGTCAGACTTTATTTTGGGGGGGGCTCCAAAANTTGATGAAACTGAAAGAGGAGAGTGAAAAAGTTGGCTTAAAACTCAACATTCAGAAAACGAAGATCGTGACATCTGGTCCCATCACTTCATGGGAAATAGATGGGGAAACAGTGGAAACAGTGTCAGACTTTATTTTTGGGGGAGGCTCCAAAATCATTGCAGATGGTGACTGCATCCATGAAATTAAAAGACGCTTACTCCTTGGAAGGAAAGTTATGACCAATCTAGATAGCATGTTGAAAAGCAGAGATATTACTTTGCCAACAAAGGTCCATCTAGTCAAGGCAATGGTTTTTCCTGTGGTCATGTATAGATGTGAGAGTTGGACTGTGAAGAAAGCTGAGCACTGAAGAATTGATGCTTTTGAACTGTGGTGTTGGAGAAGACTCTTGAGAGTCCCTTGGACTGCAAGGAGACCCAATAATTCCATCCTAAAAGAGATCAGACCTGGGTGTTCATTGGAAGGACTGATGCTAAAGCTGAAACTCCAATACTTTGGCTGCCTCATGCAAAGATTTGACTCATTGGAAAAGACCCTGATGCTGGGAGGGATTGGGGATAGGAGGAGAAGGGGACAACTGATGATGAGATTGCTGGATGGCATCACCAACTCGATGGACATGAGTCTGAGTGAACTCTGGGAGTTGGTGATGAACAGGGAGGCTTGGCATGCTGTGATTCATGGGATCGCAAAGAGTCTCATTGGAAAAGACCCTGATGCTGGGAGGGATTGGGGATAGGAGGAGAAGGGGACAACTGATGATGAGATTGCTGGATGGCATCACCAACTCGATGGACATGAGTCTGAGTGAACTCTGGGAGTTGGTGATGAACAGGGAGGCTTGGCATGCTGTGATTCATGGGGTCGCAAAGAGTCAGATATGACTGAGCGACTGGACTGAACTGAACTGAACTGAACATTGACCAGAGACTGGTTCATAAGAAAATCTCATTACATTTCAAAGTATCAAATCACTTAGATTTTATTTTCTGACCGTAACTGAATTAAAGTAAAACTCAGTAAGAAAGCAATAATTGTACAAAATTCCACTGTCAGAACATAGAGCAATTCATTTATAAATAATCAACGAGTAAAAGAGAAAATCAAAACAGAAGTCACAAAATTTTTTGGAAGAAATAATAATAATATGACTTGACAAAAGAAAATGTGAGGGATACAGCTGTCATGTGCTTAGAGAAAAATTCATTATCCCAGGTGAGTGCATGTGTCCTAAGTCATGTCCAACTTTTTGCGAGGCTATGAACTATAGCCTGCCAGGCTCCTCTGTCCATAGGATTCTTTCTCCAGACAAGAATAGTGGAGGGGCTTTCCATGCCTTACTCCAAGGGATCTTCCTGACCCAGAGATCAACCCTGCATCTTCTGCATTGAAGGTGGATTCTTTACACCTTGAGCCTCCTGGGAAGTCCTATCCCAAGTGCATATATTAGAAAGAAAGAAAGACTGAAAATAAATGAGTTAGCCTTTTATCTCAAGATCCTAGGAAAAAATCAAGCATAAAGAATGGAAAAGGAAGGAAAAAGTAAAAAAAAAAAATTAATGAATTAGAAATCAGACAAAATATAAAGAGAAATAAATGAAGTAAAATATTGGTTCTTTAAATACATTAATAGATAAATCTCTAGAAAGACTATTCAGGGAAATAAAAGGGAGAGAGAAGAGGATGCCATTACAGATTCTACAGACACTTCAAGAAAATGAGAGGTTACTAGATCTACTTTATGAAGATGCTGTTAACAGTTTGAATGAAATTGAATATTCCTCAAAAAACATGAGCTACTAAAGCTGATAGAGGAAACTGAAAAGAAAGTGGCTTACTGTTAAAAGTTTCTATATGCACATGCTCATTAGTTCAGTTCAGTTCAGTCACTCAGTTGTGTCTGACTCTTTGGGACCCCATGAATTGCAGCACACCAGGCCTCCCTGTCCATCACCAACTCCTGGAGTTCACTGCAACTTGTGTCCATCGAGTCAGCCATGCCATCCAGCCATCTCATCCTCTGTCGTCCCCTTCTCTTCCTTCCCCCAATCCCTCCCAGCATCAGAGACTTTACCAATGAGTCAACTCTTTGCATGAGATGGCCAAAGTACTGAAGTTTCAACTTCAGCATCATTCCCTCCAAAGGAATCCCAGGGCTGATCTCCTTCAGAATGGACTGGTTGGATCTCCTTGCAGTCCAAGGGACTCTCAAGAGACTTCTCCAACACCACAGTTCAAAAGCATCAATTCTTCGGTGCTCAGCTTTCTTCACAGTCCAACTCTCACATCTATACATGACCACTGGAAAAACCATAGCCTTGACTAGACGGACCTGGTTGGCAAAGTAATGTCTCTGCTTTTGAATATGCTATCTAGGTTGGTCATAACTTTTCTTCCAAGGAGTAAGCGTCTTTTAATTTCACGGCTGCAGTCACCATCTGCAGTGATTTTGGAGACCAAAAAAAACCAAAGTCTGACACTGTTTCCCCATCTATTTCCCATGAAGTGATGGGACCGGATGCCATGATCTTCCTTTTCTGAATGTTGAGCTTTAAGCCAACTTTTTCACTCTCCTCTTTGACTTTCATCAACAGGTTCTTTAGTTCTTCTTCATTCTGCCATAAGGGTGGTGTCATCTGCATATCTGAGGTTATTGATATTTCCCTAGGCAATCTTGATTCCAGCTTGTGCTTCTTCCAGTCGAGCGTTTCTCATGATATGCTCTGCGTATAAGTTAAATAAGCAGGGTGACAATATACAGCCTGATGTACTCCTTTTCCTATTTGGAGCCAGTCTGTTGTTCCATGTCCAGTTCTAACTGTTACTTCCTGACCTGCATATAGGTTTCTCAAGAGACAGGTCAGGTGGTCTGGTATTCCCATCTCTTTCAGAGTTTTCCACAGTTTATTGTGATCCACACAGTCAAAGGCTTTGGCAGAGTCAATAAAGCAGAAATAGATGTTTTTCTGGCACTCTCCTGTTTTTTATATGATCCAGAGGATGTTGGCAATTTGATCTCTCGTTCCTCTGCCTTTTCTAAAACCAGCTTGAACATCTGGAAGTTCACGGTTCAAGTATTGGTGAAGCCTGGCTTGGAGAATTTAGAACATTACTTTACTAGCATGTGAGATGAGTGCAATTGTGTGGTAGTTTGAGCATTCTTTGGCACACAGATTCACATGGCTTTACCAGAGAATTCTTCTAAATAATTAGGAAATAAACAGCACCAATTTTGTACAAATTATTCCAGAAAACACAAGAAAACACGTCTTCTCAATGTGTTTGTTAAGGACAGTATAAACTCAACTCTGTATTGAAAGGAAAATTACGGATCTGTCTCCTCATTTACATAGATGCCAAAATAAAAGATGATAGAAATTGAATCATTGACATATTAAAATGATAATATATTATGTCCCACTGAATTTTATTTTAGTTATGTAAGAGTACTTTTAAGAGGTCCATATAATTTACATTATGATTTTTCCGGTAGTCACATATGGATGTGAGATTTGGACCATAAAGATGGCTGAATGCCAAAGAATTGATGCTTTTGATTTGTGATGCTGGAGAAGACTCTTGAGAGTCCCTTGGATAGCAAGGTGATCAAAACAATCCATCCTAAAGGAAATCAGTCCTGAATACTCATTAGAAAGACTGATGCTGAAGCTGAAGCTCCTATACTTCGGCCACCTGATGCAAAAAGCTGACTCACTGGAAAAGACCCTGAGGCTGGGAAAGATTGAGGCTGGAGGAGAAGTGGGTGGGGCAACAGAGGATGAAATGGTTGGATGGCATCATCCACTCAATGGACATGAGTTTTAGCAAACTCTTGGAGATAGTGAAGGACAGGAAAGCCTGACATGCTGCAGTTCATGGGGTTGCAGAGTCAGACATGACTCAGAGACTGAACAACAACAAAGAGAAAATCAGTTACATTAAAAGAAGAAGAAGAAGAAAAAAAAACTTGGACAATTCATGTGGTCAGCTTTGATTAATACAGACAAAACATTTAATAAAATTCAACACCATGATAAAACCCTAAGCAAATTAAGAATAGATGGAAACTTTCTTAATGTGATAAAGGACATGTTTTAGTTATATACTACTGCACCTGGGTTCGATCCCTGGGTTGGGAAGATCGTTGGAGAAGGGAAAGGCTACCCATTCTAGTATTCTGGCCTGGAGAATATTGTGGACTGTATAAAAGGTTGGCTTAAAGCTCAACATTTAGAAAACGAAGATCATGGCATCCAGTCCCATCACTTCATGGGAAATAGATGGGGAAACAGTGGAAACAGTGTCAGACTTTATTTTTTTGGGGGAGGCTCCAAAATCACTGCAGATGGTGACTGCATCAATGAAATTAAAAGACACTTACTCCTTGGAAGAAAAGTTATGACCAATCTAGATAGCGTGTTGAAAAGCAGAGACATTACTTTGCCGACTGAGGTCCGTCTAGTCACGGCTATGGTTTTTCCAGTAGTTATGTATGGATGTGAGGGTTGGACTGTGAAGAAGGCTGAGTGCCCAAGAATTGATACTTCTGAACTGTGGTGTTGGAGAAGACTCTTGAGAGTCCCTTGGACTGCAAGGAGATCCAACCAGTCCATTCTGAAGGAGATCAGCCCTAGGATTTCTTTGGAAGGAATGATGCTAAAGCTGAAACTCCAGTACTTTGGCCACCTCATGCAAAGAGTTGACTCATTGGAAAAGACTCTGATGCTGGGAGGGATTGGGGGCAGGAAGAGAAGGGGATGACAGAGGATGAGATGGCTGGATGGCATCACTGACTCGATGGACGTGAGTCTGAGTGAACTCAGGGAGTTGGTGATGACAGGGAGGCCTGATGTGCTGTGATTCATGGGGTGGCAAAGAGTCGGACACGACTGAGCGACTTTCACTTTCACTTCCGTAACAAGTAACCACAATTTTAGCAGCTTAAAGCAACACCAATTCATTATCTCACATGTTCTGTGATCATAAATTCAAGGGGACTTGACTGAAATTAAGACTTTGTCATTGCTGTGTATTCCTTACTGGAGGCTCCGAATAAGAATTTGCTTCTGAACTCATTCAGGGTTTTTGGAGAATTCAGTGGTGCAATAGTAATACACTGTTTTCCTCCACACTGTTATCTGGGGCCTATCCTTACTTTCTAGAGGCCTCTGTCTGATTCCTGTAAATGACTTCAGTGTAATGGTGTGATATACCCTTCTCATGCTTGAACTCTTTCTGAGTTGTTTGGCAACATTTTTCCTGCTCCCTCTTTCACCTTATTTTTTTAACTCTAAGCAGAGAAAATGCTGTGCTATGAGGGGCTATTGTTTGGTCATTCTGAATAATCTCACTGTTTAAGACCTGTGGTCTTAATTATATCTGCAAAGTCCCATTGCCATATAATCCAATATACAATATTCACAAATCTAAGAGATAAAGCACAGACATTTTAGGGGGAACATACTATTCACCATAAGGAACTTACAAAAACTTTATAGTGCATGTGATACTCAATCAGAAAATATTGGAAACTTTTCCACTGAACTCAGAAATGAGACAAAACTGGCCACTATTACCATTTTTTATTCAGTACTCTGCTATACAAGCCAATCTAAAGAGGGAAGAAAAATAAAAGGTGTAAGGTTTGGAAAGCAAATAATAAAACACTAATTACTTGTAGGCAATAAGTACATAATTATGTACATAGAAAATCCAAAACAGACTATGTACCATTATCATACAAGTTGAAATACATTTCTTGAAAAAGTAGCATACAACTTTGCTTGTGTGAATGTCAAATGATGCAGGCACTGTGGACCTCAAAAAATTAAACATTATAATTACTTCATGATTCAGCAATTCCATTCTCAGGTGTGTACCCCAAAGAGTTAAAGGCAGGAACCTACATACTTTCATACCAATATTAGAGTATTATTTTTCACAATAGCTAAAGCATAGAAACAATGCAAGTGTCCATCAGAAGATAAATGTATAAAAAAAATGATGGTTGATTCATACAATGGGATATTATTCAATCATGAAAAGGAATAGAATTCTGATATAAGCTACAGCATGAAAGAACCTTGAAGGCATTATACTAAATGACATGAAAGGACAGATATTGCATAAATGCACTAATATGGGTTATGTAGAACAATCAAATTCAGAGACACAAAGTAGAATAAAGGTTACCAGGAGCTTGTGAGAGGGGCTCATGGGGACTAATTGCTTAGTGTGTGCAGAATTCTGCAAAATGAAACAGTTCAGAACACTGATTGCACAACAAGTATTGAGAATATTCTTAATGCCACTGAACTGTACACTTAAAAATGGTTAAAATGTTGAGTTTCATATTATGTGCATTTTACCACAATTTTAAAAACTTTAAAAAATAAAATAATTGTACTCCAAAACATAAAAAATCATATATCTAAGATATAAGCAAATGAAAAATGTAAAAGCTTTCTACCACAATTTAAAAAACTTTTAAAAAATAAAATAATTGTACTTCAAAACATAACAAATCATATATCTAGGATATCAGCAAATGAAAGATGTAAAAGACTTTGTCTAAAAGATGTAATAGATGTAAAAGAAATCTGAGAATGTATTATGGGAAATAATTTTAAAATATTTACACAACTATATCACATTAGATTGGAAAATTATGTACTGTAAATGTGTCAGTTCTTCCAAATTTTTATGAAAATTCAATGAAATCACAATAAAATGTTAACAGTTTTTTTTTTCTTTTGAGGAAATGATTAAACTGATTACAAAGCTCAAACAGAAATGCACAGGACCAAGAATAGCTAAGGGTATCTTGGAATATTAAATAAAGCTTGAGGACATGAACTATTAGATATCAAGACATATTATAAAAAAATAGAAAATGAGACAGTGATATATGACATAAACTGACTAATAGATCAGAGAAAAGAACTAAGAAACAGACTCACACATACACTGTCAACTTATCTATGACAAAGAAGAAGAGAAGGATTGTTTTAGTAAATTGTGTTTGATGAATTGAATATACATATGGATACACTTTTATCTAGGACAACCCTAGTGATTTTCTAAGTATGACTCATGGACCCTGGGACTTTCAAAAATTATTTCAGGCAATCTTTGACCATATGTAGACCAATTCTAGTCATTGGTGATCTCACATGGAACAGTTCTAATGATGTGGTGAAGTGAAATCTGTGAGATGTAAGGGTTTGTGGGTGGTGAGTATATAGGCATTCCCATAGTGTGGACTCTGGACTGGTGACAGAGAAACCGTGCAGAATCTTGTTTGAAATGCATATTCTCTGGTCTCACCTGACTGATTAAATAAGAATTCTGGGAGTGGACCCAGAAATCTGTTTTAACAAGCCCTCTAGTTGATTACAATATATGGTAAAGTTTGAGAACTAATGGTAAAAATTATTTTGAGAAATTTAGTTGTGAAGGGAAGATGTCTAAGCATATTTAAATACCAAGGGAAAAAAGTCTATATGGAAGCCAAGGGAAAAAAGTCTATATGGAAGAAGCGGTTGAAAATATAGTAATAAAAAAGAAATTCCTAGCTGTGCTGTTTTTTAACAGCTATGCTGCTGCTGCTGCTGCTNTGGCTCTTAGTAGGAATATTCTAACCTGGAAACTTGTCATGATAACACTAACTGCCATTTACTGAGTAACTGTCCAATGTCAGGACATTATCTCATTTGGTTTATAAGAACGTGTATGTTGCTGCTGCTGCTAAGTCGCTTCAGTCGTGTCCGCCTCTGTGCGACCCCATAGATGGCAGCCCACCAGGCTCCACCATCCCTGGGATGCTCCAGGCAAGAACATTGGAGTGGGTTGCCATTTCCTTCTCCAATGCATGAAAGTAAAAATCGAAAGTGAAGTCACTCAGTCCTGCCCGACTCTTAGGGATCCCATGGACTGCAACCTATCAGGATCCTCCGTCCACGGGATTTTTCAGGCAAGAGTACTGGAGTGGGATGCCATTGATGATGGAATTCAATCACACTTCAAAGTAGAGGGCTGTTTATGCATTGTAATAAAAATGAAAGCTTGAAAGGAGGAGTTCAAATAATAATAGCTAATGTTTATTCAATCGGTATTATGTGCTAGATACCGTTCTAACATATTCATAAGGAAACATTATTGAAATAGTTCTGTAATAGTCATATATAGGATTATTATTCTTAACAGAACTGGAGAGAGGTTTCATAGCTTTTCCCCAAAGTGTTAGCCGCTCAGTTGTGTCCAAGTATTTGCGACCCCTTGGACTGTAGCCCATCAGGCTCCATGGAATTCTCCAGGCAAGAATAATGGAGCGGATTGCCATTCCTTTCTTTAGGGGATCTTCCTGACCCAGGGATTGAACCTGTGTCTCTCTCATTGCGGGCAGATTCTTCACCATGTGAGCCACCAAGGAATCCCAGCTTTCCCAAAATTACACAGCTAATAAGTGATAATACTAAGCTTAAGACATGTTAGGTCTGGTTTCTAAGCTTATGTTCATAACCATCATTTCATGCTGTATCTTAAACTCAGGTAGGCTGTTAACTGTGATGTATAGAATTTGAGAGAATTTCTATTAGATGGCTTGTATTTTTCCTGGAAAAAAATCTGCTGAAAATGAGTGAAAAGAAGAGGTCATCATTTGAAGTCAATGGAACTAATTTAGAAATAACCACTGTAGGGTATGGGAGGGCCATCTGAAGGGAAGAAGGATGCATTATTAAAATGATCAGAGTGCTTAGAGGACAATTCCAGGTTTGGTGGTGATTAATTTAGAGTCCTACTAAAATCCTTGTCATATTGTTTCTTCTGATACTATCAGCTGTGTGTAGATGCAAAGATAATGGATATTTGGTTTGGTCCAGTTTTGAGATTTTTGATGGAGAGTTGTGAAAAGAAGATAGGGGAACAGGATGTTTTCTGGGTTGTCACTAGGCATATTGAAATAATAAGCAATGATATGTAAACTAAGTTTACATTTGTTGTTGTTCAATCATGTCCCACTCTTTGCGACCCTATGGACTGCAGCACACCAGGTTTTCCTGTACTTCACCACCTCCGAGAGCTTGCTCAAACTCATGCATTGAGTTGGTGATGCCATCTAACCATCTCATCCTATGTTATCCCCTTCTCCTCCTGCCTTCAATCTTTTCCAGTATCACAGTTTTTTTTTTTTTTTCCCCAATGAGTCAGCTCTTCTCATCATGCAGCCAAGGTACTGGAGCTATAGCTTCAGCATCAGTTCTTCCAATGAATATTCAGGATTGATTTCCTTTAAGATTGACTGGTTTGATCTCCTTGCAGTCCAGGGGACTCTCAAGAGTCTTCTCCAACACAACAGTTTAAAAGCATCAATTCTTTGGTTTACATAAAAGCAAATTAAAATAAAATTATTTATATTATCAAGAAAGTTAGAAAAGAAAAAAATGCACATGTTCTTAGAGTTATTTTTAAGTCTCTGTTCCCTGGCAAGTCTTTAGCCATATGTATGAATATTTTACAATATTTAAGCATACTGTGCCTTCAATTTTGTGCTACATCTTCACTTAAAATATTTCTTTGTTAGTTTTTATTTACCATTTTATTAGATGTTTTATACATTTGATGTAGGGAATTGCTTATTATTTCCCCTATGTGGAACCATTATTATTGTCTCCAATATTCTAATACAAAGATATATAAATCTATATATATGAGGATTTTGTCTCCTCTTTTGAATAGATTTCTTAGATCATTCCTTAAGATAAGATTATCAGAAGATAGGATATGAGCAATTTTGTGTTCTTTTGAAATGCTGAAAATTTCAAATTGCCATCCAGCATAATTGTCTTAATTTACCCCACCACTAGAAAAGTGTGAATATGCCAATTTTTTTACATAGTCTCCCATTAACAGGCTTTTACAAAACATTACTTAAAAAGTTTAACAGTTGAATAACAGTTTGCTTTTATTGTAAAGATTACTACTTTTATTACTAGTCAAATGAAATAATGTCCATACTGTTATTTGCCTTACATATTTCTTTTTGGGTAAAATGTCTTTTCATATCCTTAGCCTACACCCAACATATCTATTAGGATCTCTGTGGCGTTTTTATCTGAATAAATTCAATAAAACCCTTCTTCTTAAATGTCATAAGCATAATAGATTTTTACAACATAAAGTATGAATTTCCAGTAGTTCTGAACATCCGTTTTATTGCTTTAGTGCATGTTCAAATTTATAGTTTTAGAGATATTCACATATTAACATAACATTCACATGTGACCGTTTAGGACTGTTTTGTAATATTAAATAAAATTGACATAATTATTAAATTTGTAGTTATGTAAATATATATTACTGTTGTTCAGTCACTAAGTCATGTCCGATTCCCTGAGACCCCATGGACTGCAGCACCTAGGCCTCCCTGTCCTTCACTGTCTCCTGAAGCTTGCTCAAACTCATGTCCATTGAGTTGATGATGCTATCCAATCATCACATCCTCTGTTGCCCTCTCCTACTCCTGCCCTCAAGCTTTTCCAGCATCAGCATCTTTTCCAATGAGTCAGCTCTTCACCTTAGGTGGCCAGACTATTGGAGCTTCAACTTCAGCATAAGTCCTTCCAATATATGTATAACATACATTAAATATATTAGTCAATTTCCACTGTCTAGTGGAATTGCGAATAGTTTTACTTACAGAGATAGGTAATAAAACATTCAGTTCATAAAAGCTATAAAATTCCAGCTTTATTCATATGTTTGATTCAAATTTTTACTACTTATTAAATATAAATTGTATTGTCATTTAAATACAATAAATATTTTGAATTTTTATATGAGGGATAGTTTGTTGCAATTATACACAAAAACTACATTTAACTCTTTATTTTATACTTTTACTTATTTATATTTTGATAAAATACATCCAAAATTTGCACTCTATAAAAACAATAACATTTTATTTTTAATTCTTCAGATCATGGGTTTCAACAGTCAACAAATTATGTGAAAACTTAATTACAATGTAGTGACTATACTGAAATAAAGAAAAACACATTTTATGAAATAACATATAATCTATGTATTATGCATGTATTTTGCTAATTTGAATATAGCTGACCCAACTCATGATAATGATAAATATGGTCAGCTTTGCCCAATTTCAGTCATACATTTCACTCTATACATTTAAAAATTTTTCATTATGATGATGTATTTGCTAGATTGATTTATAAATTGTAAATGTATTTATACATAAGGTATATGAGCCTTTATTTATAGTCTTAACACAGGCCCCACAAGTGTTAGAGATGGGTCCACATATAATAGTTACTTAGTAAGGTTATTAAATATGAAAATGAGGTCACACTTTAAGTGAAGATATGTGTACTTATCACAGAATTAAAATGTTCATCCACTTGAATTCCAAAGATTTTTAGCAAGGTCATTGCTCTATTACAGAATAATCTTTTCTAATGTAGCAGAAAAAAATGTCTGCACACATGCATATAGAAATATAAAGCCTTCATAAAATAAATTAACTGAAAAACAAAACACAAATCCAAAGTATTTTACAAGGCATTTTTCCTTTCCTGTTTATATTCCTCTAGCACTTTCTAACAGAATCTAAGACTTTATAACTGTCAAACCTTGAGCTACTCTCCTATAAGTGTTGGAATATATAAAGAATCAGTTTTTTGTTCTTTTTTTTAAAATGCAGTAATCACTTCTGGAGAAATAGAATATATAATATTTAAAGCAGTGGTTTAAAATCACACTTATAAAAGAAACTAAAGTGTTCTGCTGAAAGAAATCATATGTCATAAAGAATGCAACTGCTTGGACTAAACATCAATGCATGTTCCAAAGTTACAATGTTTAATCAATTTTACTGAACAGACAGAGTCTGTTTTTGTTAACATGTATTAATAGCACAATTTCATATACCTCAGTTACCATGACAATTTTTAGCATTCACACTTCTCATTTAATATATAATTTATTGCAAAATAAATCCCTGGTGCTAAGTAGCTTTGCACTCTAAGCAGCTTTGGTCATCTTTAAATGGAAAATATAAATAATAATAGTTTTGACTTGGTAATTTTTTGTTTACAGGATTTTAAGTGCAAAGATGCAAAAACAGTTTCAACAATTTGTCTTTACTACTTTTTTTCTGAAAAAGAGAATTAGCAAGACTAAAAAGGTAAGTCACTAATGTAGTAAATGATTCTTCCTTTTTTGGATACTTTTACCCTAATAAACTGTGGAAAATTCTTAGAGAGATGGGAATACCAGACCACCTGACCTGCCTCTTGAGAAATCTGTATGCAGGTCAGGAAGCAACAGTTAGAACTGGACATGGAACAACAGACTGGTTCCAAATAGGAAAAGGAGTACGTCAAGGCTGTATATTGTCATCCTGCTTATTTCCTTTCTACGCAGAGTACATCATGAGAAACGCTAGACTGGAAGAAACACAGCTGGAATCAAGATTGCCAGGAGAAATACTGATAACCTCAGATATGCAGATGACACCACTTTTATGGCAGAAAGTGAAGAGGAACTAGAAAGCTTCTTGATGAAAGTGAAAGAGGAGAGTGAAAAAGTTGGCTTAAAGCTCAACATTCAGAAAATGAAGATCATGGCATCTGGTCCCATCACTTCATGGGAAATAGACGGGGAAACTGTGGAAACAGTGGCTGACTTTATTTTGGGGGCTCCAAAATCACTGCAGATGGTGACTGCAGNTTGATGATGGACAGGGAGGCCTGGCATGCTGCAATTCATGGGGTCGCAAAGAGTCGGGCACAACTGAGTGACTGAACTGACCTGAACTGAACTTACCCTAATCTAGTCAACAATGTGATCATATACTCTCCACATTTTTCTGTTTCAAACTAAAGAATTAATGACAGATAATAAGATTGTATGATGATGAATAGATATAGATTTTTGAGACCTGAAGCTTGAAAAGACAGGGTATTAAAAAGCAAAGATATCACTTTGCAGACAAAGGTCCGAATTGTCAAAGTTATGATTTTTCCAATAGTCATATCATATACGACTGTGAGATGTGGATGATAAAAACACTGAGCTCCAAAGAACTGATGCTTTCTAACTGTGGTGCTGGAGAAGACTCTTGAGAATCCTTGGGCAGCATGGAGATCAAACCAGTCAATCCTAAAGGAAATCAGTCTTGAATATTCATTGGGAGGACTGATGCTGAAGCTGAAACTCCAATACCTTGGCCACCTAATGCAAAGAACTGGATCATTGGAAAAGATCCTGATGCTTGGAAAGATTGAGGGCAGGAGGAGAAGGTGATGACAGAGGATGAGAAGGTTGAATGGCATCATTGACTCAATGGACATGAGTTGGATCAAACTCAGGAGATAGTGAAGGACAGGTAAGCTTGGTGTGCTGTAGTCCACGGGGTCGCAAAGAATCAGACAGGACTGAGCAACTGAAGAATGAGAACAAAGCTTAAATAATTTGAGGGACATTCTTTAAGAAAAAAAAAATCAATTGCAATTAAATATGTACCCAGGTGGTGCCAGTGTTATAGAATCTGCCTTTAATGCAGAAGACACAAGAGACACAGGTTTGATCTCCGGATTGGGAAGATTCTCTGGAGGAGGAAACAGCAACCCATTTCAGTATTCTTGTCTGGAGAATCCCATGGACAGAGGAGCCTCGTGGGCTACAGTCCATGGGGTCGAAAAGAGTTAGACATGACTGGGCACTTGCACACACACACACACAAGCACAAAAGCTAATAGCTACTCAGAATGATAAAATAACTTGACAATAAATTACACACTTCAGAAATACATTAATTAGAAATATGACAAAATTCAGAAAAAAGAGTCAGAATATTTTTATTAATTACCTATCCTATATACTTATGTAATATTTTTAACTTATGCTTTTTGGCTGCATAGTCAGTGATCTGCACATATGAAAATTATTTTGTAATACTTTATATACATAGAGTAAGGAGATAAATCATTATCATAGTTTGGTTAGTTACTGTTTTAAAATTTTTGATGATCTCAAAAAATTCCTTTAAGTTTTATAATTCACTATTGGTAATGTCATATAAATTTTAGGATTGTTGTCAAATTTTGGAAACATTTATCAAATATTTTTCATATGTCAGATTTAAGATTTCAAGAGCATTTCAAGTTTTCCTGTGCAGTGACAACTTTGAAGTAATCTTAGAATTGACAGCACTCATCATCTAATTTGTCACCAATTACTTTTATTTACTGATTTTCAGGTTTTAGTTCCTTTTATCAA
>SJYX01022864.1:216524-248737 GCA_006410675.1 Oreotragus oreotragus | reverse complement strand
TGATTTTGAGGTTTTAGTTACTTTTATCAATGTCAGAAATTCATATAAAATCAGCAAGAAGTTTTCTATTATGTTATAATTCTATCTTATTTTTTATTTGAGTTATCTTTTTTTATTTGAATTTTCTTTAGTAGATGCATTTTAAGATAATAAAATGGTATCTTTCATGTGTCTAGGTCAAGAGTCTATAATTTCTCATGTGTTTTATTGAAATATTTCAAATTATCTTTAGACACAGCAGTTAAAATTTCATATTCCAAATTCAACTTCCCCTCAGTTATATCCCACAAATGCAAAACTGCTCTAGTACCACTTGATAGAAAAGGACATGTGAAGGACAGTTGAAGTGGAAAAAGTCATCATAGTAAATTGTGGTTCAATGTGTTCAAATCTTCATATACCTAAATCCATGTGAATGCATTAGGGCCTAATAGCAGTGTAAATTAGCTTTACGGTAAATCAGCTTCTGGGTCTGACAAAGAAAAAGTTACTTTAAATGATGAATAGGGATTTACTCTCAAACTGTCAGATGTGTTATATTAATTCTAAAAATATTTCCTCACATTCCTTGAATTATGATTTTTTTTAAGATTTCATGTGATCTAAGATTTTACAAAAGACACTGATTCTAGGAAAGATTGAAGGCAGGAGGAGAAGGGGATGACAGAGGATGAGATGGTTGGATGGCATCGCCGACTTGATGGACATGAGTTTGAGTAAGCTCCAGGAGTTGCTGATGAACAAGGAAGCCTGGCATGGTGCAGTCCATGGGGTCATAAAGTGTCAGATACGATGGAGTGACTGAACTGATTGAAGATTTTACAACTAAAAGAGACATCAAGATATGGTTTAGGTGTTTACATATAGGCATATAAGTTATTACTAAGCCAACTTTATTGACAAGGCAATAAGGCTCAGGGATTTTATGGGATTTTTTTCAAGGTCTCTCTCCCTCCCCCACATTCCTTACATCATTGTGAGTTAAGAATTAGAAATCAGGACTTATACCTATTAAATTATCTTATGCCAAGGATATTTCAGCCAGGACTCAAAGAGCAGAAAAGCTACCACAGCATGAATTTAACTATTTCTATTTCTGATTGCAAAATGATAAATATTCATTGGACAATATTAATAAGATAAGACAGCAAAAGGAAGAAAATAAAATGTACTCCAAATCTCAGATACCAGAGATAATCATTATTGGCATGTTATATAGCTTTCCAACATTTGACTTATTTCCAGGTTTTTATTTTGTAGACAATATTGCAACTGATATACTTGTATAAAGTTTGTTACACATTCATAATTATTTCCTAAGATTAAATTCCTAGATAAATTTTCAAGAGTCTTGATCACATTGTTGTTTCCAAGAAAGACCTCAATCTATATCTCTCATCTATTAAATAAAAAATTCTATATCTCCACGATATTACATGAAATATTTACATTAAAAAGTATGTCTAGTCTCTCAGAAATATGGCCACACAAGATAAAAATGAACATTTCAGAAGACTTAGCACTGAGGTACACACTATACAGATACTCTGTACATCCAAGGAACTCTTGAATCACATTCTTGTTGTGCTTGGAGTTTATAGATTAAATCATTAAATTAAAATCCATGGAAAAAATAAATAATGAGAGTAGAGTTTCAAGATGTACTAGAAAAATATTGCAGTGTTATTTATTTAGGATAATATATTAGGTAAAATTATTGTATATTTATGGTGTTTAAATGACAGATGGTTGAAAAAAGTATAGCCTGAACATCTGGACTTAGTATGGAAAGAATCAGTTCAGTTCAGTTGCAACCCCATGAACTGCAGCATGCCAGACTTCCCTCTCTATCACCAACTCCCGGAGTTTACCCAAACTCATGTCCACTGAGTCAGTGATGCCATCCAACCGTCTCATCCTCTGTCATCCCCTTCTCTTCCTGCCCTCAATCTTTCCCAACATCAGGGTCTTTGCAAATGAGTCACTTCTTCGCATCAGGTGGCCAAAATACTGGAGTTTCAGCTTTAACATCAGTCCTTCCAATGAAAACCCAGGACCAATTTCCCCAAGGATGGACTGGTTTGATCTTTTTGCAGTCCAAGGGACTCTTAAGAATCTTCTCCAACAGCACAGTTCAAAAGCATCGATTCTTCTATGCTCAGCCCTCTTTATAGTCTAATTCTCACATCTATATACGACTACTGGAAAAACCATAGCCTTGACTAGACGGACCTTTGTTGACAAAGTAATGTCTCTACTTTTAATAGGCTGTCTAGTTTGGTCATAACTTTCCTTCCAAGGAGTAAGTGTCTTTTAATTTAATGACTGCAATCACCATCTGCAGTGATTTTGGAGCCCCCAGAAATAAAGTCAGCCACTGTTTCCACTGGTTCCTCATCTATTTGCCAGGAAGTGATGGGACCGGATGCCATGATCTTCGTTTTCTGAATGTTGAGATTTAAGCCAACTTTTTCACTCTCCTCTTTCACTTTCATCAACAGGCTCTTTAGTTCTTCTTCACTCTGCCATAAGGGTGGTGTCATCTGCATATCTGAGGTTATTTATATTTCCCTAGGCAATCTTGATTCCAGCTTGTGCTTCTTCCAGTCCAGCGTTTCTCATGATGTACTCTGCATATAAGTTAAATAAGCAAGGTGACAGTATACAACCTTGACGTACTCCTTTTCCTATTTGGAAGCAGTCTGTTGTTCCATGTCCAGTTCTAACTGTTGCTTCCTGACCTGCATATAGGTTTCTCAAGAGGCAGGTCAGGTGGTCTGGTATTCTCATCTGTTTCAGAACTTTCCTCAGTTTATTGTGATCCACACAGTCAAAGGCTTTGGCATAGTGAATAAAGCAGAAATAGATGTTTTTCTGGAACTCTCTTGCTTTTTCCATGATACAGCAAATGTTGGCAATTTAATCTCTGGTTCCCCTGCCTTTTCTAAAACCAGCTTGAACATCTGGAAGTTCATGGTTCACATATTGCTGAAGCCTGGCTTGGAGAATTTTGAGCATTATTTTACTAGCGTGTGAGACGAGTGCAATTTTGTGGTAGCTTGAGCATTCTTTGGCATTGCCTTTCTTTGGGACTGGAATGAAAATTGACCTTTTCCAGTCTTTTGGACACTGCTGAGTTTTCCAAATTTGCTGGCATATTGAGTGCAATACTTTCACAGCATCATCTTTTAGCATTTGAAACAGCTCAACTGGAATTCCATCACCTCCACTAGCTTTGTTCGTGATGATACTTCCTAAGGCCCACTTGTCTTAACATTCCACGATGTCTGGCTCTAGGTGAGTTATCACACCATCGTGATTATCTGGGTCGTGAAGATCTTTTTTGAATAGTTCCTCTGTGTATTCTTGCCATACCCTCTTAATATCTTCTGCTTCTGTTAGGTCCATACCATTTCTGTCCTTTATTGAGCCCATCTTTGAATGAAATGTTCCCTTGGTATCTCTAATTTTCTTGAAGAGATCTGTAGTCTTTCCCATTCTGTTGCTTTCCTCTATTTCTTTGCATTGTTCACTGAAGAAGCCTTCTTAAGTCTCCTTGCTATTCTTTGGAACTCTGCATTCAAATGGGCATATCTTTCCTTTTCTCCTTTGCTTTTTGCTTCTCTTCTTTTCACAGAGAAGAAAGTGGGGAAAACCACTAGACCATTCAAGTATGATCTAAATAAAATCCCTTATGATTATATAGTGGAAGTGAGAAACAGATTTAAGGGACTACATCCGATAGAGTGCCCGATGAACCATGGATGGAGGTTCATAGCATTATGGAGACAGGTATCTAGACCATTCCCAGGAAAAAAAGGCCTTAAAAGCAAAATGGAAAGAATAGTGATGTACAGTTCTGTGTGAATAGGTAGTGTTCCAACTAAACACTAATTAAGGTTATTGCTTGAATATGAAAGATCTCTCTTTTTCTATCATGTAAGAAAAATTACTTTAAAATTATCTAAAATTCTTAAGAAGTTTATAATGATTATAAAGCAAAAAATAGAATGTAGCAATGTAAACAATTACTCCTAAGATAATATCAGAATAAACTTCAAAATAGAACAAATTTATATGTACCTCCAAATTTTTAGAACTAATACATGAGGAAATTATTTTTTGTAAATTAATTATCATGTGTAAAAATCCCTTCAGAGTCATAATTTCATCAAGAAAGCAAGGATAGTAAAAGATGACCTTTTCTACTGTTTAAATAATTTATTAAGTTTAAAAGAGCAAATAGTCTTTAAAGTACTATCCACTTTTATCAGCGCAGAAACATTTTATCAACATATTATTAGGCCACATCTATAGGGATTTAATAATTAAATTCACTATAAATGCTTTTAGAACAAAAAGCTAGAAAGTACTGTGAGGCCTGACACTGAGCCAACAAATTTTAGCTTAAAAAAATGTGGTTAAAAAAAAGTATTTAGTTGGGATAGGTATATAACTATCAGTCAGTTCAATTCAGTCACTCAGTTGTGTCTGACTCTCTGTGACCCCATGGACTGCAGCATGCCAGGCTTCCCTCTCCATCTCCAACTTTCAGAGCTTGCTCAAACTCGTGTCTGTCAAGTCGGTGATGCCATCCAACCATCTCATCCTCTGTCGTCCCCTTCTCCTGTTGCCTTCAATCTTTCCCAGCATCAGGGTCTTTCCCAAGAAGTCAGTTCTTCCCGTCAAGTGGTCAAAGTACTGGAGTTTCAGCTTCAGCATTAGTTCTTCCAATGAACATTCAAGACTAATTTCCTTTAGGATTCATTGGTTTGATCTTGCAGTCCAAGGGGCTCTCAAGAGTCTTCTCCAACAGCACAGTTCAAAAGCATCTATTCTTCAGTGCTCACCTTTCTTTATTTTTTTTTTTATTTTTGTATTTATTTATTTTTTTACACGAACTCCCAAACATGAACCCCCTCACCTTTCTTTATAGTCCAGTTCTCACATCCATGCATGACTACGGTAAAAACCATAGCTTTGACTAGATGGACCTTTGTCGGCAATGTCTCTGCTTTTTAATATGTTGTCTAGGTTGGTCATAGCTTTTCTTCAAAGGAGCAAGCGTCTTTTAATTTCATGGCTGCAGTCACTATCTGTAGTGATTTTGGAGTTGAAAAAAATCAAGATTAATTAATAATAAAGATTGTTAATAAGAAAATAACTATAGATTACACTTTTTAAGAAAATATGTATTTACAAGACTATGAACCCTATGGGGTACGTTTTCCTGTCATTCTGATCTAACCTCTAAGGAATGTTGTTTCAGTTTTAATTACATACAATAAAACTGAATCCAGTTAAAAGAATAGCACAATGAAGAAAAAAAAAAACTGATGAAAGTCTCTGAAATGGTATTTTTAAAATATAAGCACACTCTAAATAAAGAACCAAAGATCCAAACAAATAAATATATCACATTTGATATAGGTGGCTCAGATGGTAAAGTATCTTGCTTACAATGCAAGAGACCTGGGTTCAATCCCTGGGTAGGGAAGATCCTCTGGAGAAGGAAATTGCAACCCACTCCAGTACTCTTGCTTGGAAAATCCCATGGATAGGGAAGCATGGTGGGCTACAGTCCACTGGGCCACAAAGAGTCTGAGCGACTTCACTTCACTTCACTTTAAGAAATTACAGTAACATAATGATGATGATGTCTATAATATATAATACTTCAGAATAATATATGTATTTTTAATTAAGATAAGTGAACAGTGAGAAAACGTGAGTTAAATATAAAACATAGTTAATTAAAAATGGCTGTAAGGGGAAGCAAATAACTCAGGTACACTTCCTGTCCTTAAGGAATTTACAGAATAGCTAAGGGGAGCTTTTATCCTGTAAGAATATTTTAATTTATCAGACAGTGCAGAAGAATAGAATATCTCCATAAATACTAAATACATAAATAAAGAAGCTTCCCTGATAGCTCAGTTGGTAAAGAATCTGTCTGCAATGCAGGAGACCCCAGTGTGATTCCTGGGTCAGAAAGATCCAGTGAAGAAGGGATAGGTTACCCACTCCAATATTCTTGGGCTTCCCTTGTGGCTCAGCTGGTAAAGAATTCACCCACAATGCTAGTCTAATATCTAAGAGTTCTTCTAAAATACTTATCACATGTTAAATCATTGGAACTTCAACAATTTACTTAATGGGTACAATTGTTAAACCCATTTTATAGAAGAAGAAACAGAGGCAAGAGAGGTTGGTTTATTTTCCTATGTCTACAAAGCTGGAAAATGACAGACCTGGCATTTCAACCAGTTTGATAACTATGAAGATAGGAGTAAGATCTTTAAAGAGGTGAGAGCAGATATGATCTATCTCTGAAGTATGTCTGTGTAAAAGAAAAAGTACATTTCCTTTAAAAATGCAGAGATCAAAGTATGTATGTACAAATTCACCATCAATTATATCTAAATACAGTTCAATACAGCAACCTGCCCAGTTTCAACTAAGTCAGCAATAAGCTGTCACTGAGGACACAGTAGGAACAATAGACAGATTAGGGTTAGGGACAGGCATATCCCCAGTTTAGTTAAATAATAATAATTAATGAACAGCCTGCTAGGCATTTCCCTCCATTTCTTGCCTCTGCTTTTTTCCCTGAAGGTCTGCTTCATCTCTCTCACTCTTTAGCATGGTTCAGTTCTCTGTTGCTCTTCATGGCAGAAGATGGCACTCCACAGATGTCAAGTTCATAAACCTCATTTCTGATTGCAAAGATGGGAATAGACAGGGAAAGAAGCTGATTGGTTCAATCTGGTCTGGATTTAGGGCAATCAAATATGACTGGGGACAGGCATTCAACAGAAACATGGCTATTGACAGTCCACCTCTGTGGACCAAGGTTTCCAATAAGGGAAGCACTATCAACTTTATATGTATATAAACAATCTATGACTATACAGAGGAGCCTGGCAGGCTAGGGTCCATAGGGTTGCAAAGAGTTGGACACAATTGAGCACAATCGTGTCTGACTCTTTGCAACCCTTTGGACTATGGAGTGGGTTGCTATGCCCTCCTTTAGCAGATCTTCCTGACCCAGGGTTCAAATCCACATCTCTTACATCTCTTGCATTGGCAAGTAGGTTCTTCACCACTAGCACCACCTGGGAAATCAGGCAGTGCTACATAGTAGGTATTACCATTTATGGCTTCCTGGGTGGCACTAGTGGTGAAGAACCTACCTGCCAATGCAGGAGATATAAGAGATGTGGGTTAAATCCCTGGGTTGGGAAGATCTGTTTGAGGAGGGCACAGCAATCCACTCCAGTATTCTTGCATGAAGAATCCAACAGACATAGGAACCTGGTGGACTACAGATAGGGCCATAAAGAGTCAGACACTACTGAAGTGACTTAGCACTCACACTATCATTTATCTTAAAGGTTTAAGAAAAAATGGGTCTAAAAAACTAATTAATTTCTCCAAAATAACAACCAAAGTGGAAATGAGCTTTGGACCCAGGTCCTTATGCTTACAAAACTGTCTTTTCACTATTTTATAATCTCTTCCAAAAGTAAGAATCTTTGTTATACAGACAAATTGAAAACTACATAGATTTACTGAAGGTTTAGCTGTGGATAGGAGTCAAATTCCCTGGGTAGGGGAGGTCTTTTGGAGTAGAAAATGACAACCCACTCCAGTATTCTTTCCTGGAAAATTCCATGGACAGAGGAGCCTGGCCTGCTACAGTCCATGGAGTAAAAGTAGAATGCATTGCAATGGCACAACAGAACAAGTACATAAGGTTTATTAAAGAGAAGTCAGAAACAGAAAAATGACTTAATCATGTATTAATTAGTTCCCAAACCAGAACTAAATGTAGCTAAATAGATTTTGTGGCTTTTACACCTAGTTTTTAAGGCAGTGTCTATGGGATGTCAATAGTCCTGGTCTACTGAGACATTCATTCAATGAAATCTTACTGAAGATTGAGAATCTACTCTGGCAGATAGCATTCTAGGTGTTGGGGATACATCAGTGGACCAAACGAAAAAAATCCTTGGACTCAAGGAACTTACATTTTAGTTGGGGGAGACAAGTGAAAAAAACAAATAAATAGTATGTCAGGTGGTAATGAGTTCTAGGAAGGAAAATTCAGCAGGGTAAAAGATGGTCCACAGTGTTAGTTAGGGTGGAGGGTGGTTAAGGAAGTCCTCTCTAAAGAAACAAAATTTAAGCATAAAGTAAAAGATTTGAGAGAGGAAGTCACACAGATATCTGGTCCTCCATTTGAAAGCCTACCTCATAGGTGTTCAGCTCTTGTGTAAACTGAGGAATTCCAGTTCTGAGGAACACTTGAATCTTTGGGATCTTCTTTCATCAGAATCTTCTCACGGTAGGCTGATTACAAAAATGGTTTGATCCTTCACGTCTCTTTGTATCCATGCCCTTAGCAATGTGATTTTACAGTTCCTCCAATCAATAGTTATAGCCTGTTTCTCCAGTTTTGAAATACAAGCTAGGTTTGCTATTTAATTTGTCCAACAGAATGTGGCCAATGATGGGCCCATTTTGAGTCTCGGCCTCAAGAGGCTTCACACACTTGTACTTGTTATTATTATTATTTAAGGATCCCTGTCTCCTTCATAAGAACAAACTTAGGCTGTTCTGCTGGAGGATGTGAGATCATGTGGAGCAGAGCATTTTCAGTCCAGATGGCCCTGTGGTTAAAAATCTGACCGCAATGTGGTAGATGTGGGTTCAATCACTGGGTCGGAAAGATCCCCTGGAGTAGGAAATAGCAACCCATTCCAGTATTCTTGCCTGGAGAATTCCATTGGCAGAGGAGCCTAGTGGGCTACAGTCCATGGCGTCGCAAACAGTTGGACACGACTGAGTACGCACGCATACATCTGGCCCCAAATGAGGTCTCATTCATATAAGAGCGCCATGACCAGCAAAGTTGCTCAGCTGACCTGCACATCCGTGAGTGAGCCCTCTTGAGTTCAATCAACATGAAAACTTCCCAGCCAACAAAATGACTTATGAACAATATTATATGATTATTAATTTGGCCATTGAAAATGGAGTGGTTTGATATGCAGCATTATTATGGCAACAGATAAACCACTGTTTAAAAAAATTCTTTTTAGGGAATAATAACTGTCAGGAGTCAGGGAATCATGATTATTCATATTTGCAATGTATGCTTACAATTCAGCTTGGGATACTTTCTCCAGTTTTGAGAGGTGTGTGTGTGTGTGTGTGTGTATGTGTGTGTGTGTGTGTGATAAGTGTAAGTGTCATTGGGTAAAGGGTGAGAAACAGAGAGTGAGAGAGAATGTTGGGTGGATCAAAGCAAGTTTACTGTCTGACAAGTATGTGAACTTGAAATACCTCTTCTTATTGCACATGCCCACATGATGATGTGATGAGTCTATTTATTACACATAGCTCCACAGGCACAAGTTGGTGGAATATGACAAGGGTTTCAAGGGGGTACTTTTGTGTTCTTTCATTTGGGCTGTTCTCTTCCTTTGTTACTGACAGTGCTCCCATAATCTAGATAAAAGCCCATAACTTCTCATTTTAAAAAATACTACTAGAGACCAAATCTCTCACACTTGCTATACAAAACACATTTAAAAGATGACATGAGCTAAATTACAGCCTTCATTTCCACCCCATCAATCTTGTCAATGTCTGCTGCAATCTCACTTGCACAAAACAATTCCAATTATATTTTATAAAAACACTAAAAATGTCCTAAAGTGGCAAAATCCTTCTGTTTTTTTCATTTTTATAATGCTGTGTTTTTCTGTGAGCTTCCTATATTTCTGTTTATTCAAACACTAACATTATTTTTTGTGTATAAAGAAATGTTTCTGAACCATCACTAAAATGTATATTTTGAGCTGTGTTTTTCAGTTGTAGAGATGGATTTACACTCATCACTCTCTCCTCTTTTATCCAATGTCCAGGTCTGAGGACTGCTTTCTATAGTCATGGAAATAGAAGAGAAGCAAGTCCTGGCTATTTTAGTACTGTGTCTTCACCAGTTAAGCTCAGCAGTATGTTCTGGCTTTAATTTCAAAATAGTCTTTTCTTGATGTAAGTTTCAAAATAAGTTTTTAAACTATTATCACACTCTGACTTAAAACTGATATGCTGGGCTTTTTATTTTAAGCTCTCCAAATAAAGGTTACAAAAGGATGCTTCAGCAAGCTCATGACTATTTTCTTTAGCAATAGTTGGTATTATCTCCAATTATTTTTCTCTTGGTGAATGAGCCTGTTTGTATAAAAGAGACAAATTTACTAGCTTGTAATTATTTCAAGGATAATATTTTGTAAAGTGAATCAATTACACTATGCACACTTAATATTACTTATATTTGCAAATTCATCCTTAGTATTGGTGTTAGATGTTTTCATCCAATTATAGATTAGCATAGCAATTATATATATATATATAATATTTATTATTTAAATGTATTTACTTATTTGTACACCGGTTCATTTCAAAATCAAGATTTGAAGTTAGATAATTCAAAGATAAATATGACACTATTAGAATAATACTTCTTTCCTTAATATGTGTTTCTTAAAATGATGTTCTCTTGAGATCTGAGAATTTCCAAAAGTGACATTAAGAAAATATTACACATTGTAACAAATGATCATAAGACCCACTGGGAAATGCACAAATGTTTACATAAAGAATCTAATTTAAAACACTATGCAAATTTTTAAAGTATTTCTCTTTGTTATAGAATCTGCCTTTAATGCAGAAGACACAAGAGACACAGGTTTGATCTCCGGATTGGGAAGATTCTCTGGAGGAGGAAACAGCAACCCATTTCAGTATTCTTGTCTGGAGAATCCCATGGACAGAGGAGCCTCGTGGGCTACAGTCCATGGGGTCGAAAAGAGTTAGACATGACTGGGCACTTGCACACACACACACACAAGCACAAAAGCTAATAGCTACTCAGAATGATAAAATAACTTGACAATAAATTACACACTTCAGAAATACATTAATTAGAAATATGACAAAATTCAGAAAAAAGAGTCAGAATATTTTTATTAATTACCTATCCTATATACTTATGTAATATTTTTAACTTATGCTTTTTGGCTGCATAGTCAGTGATCTGCACATATGAAAATTATTTTGTAATACTTTATATACATAGAGTAAGGAGATAAATCATTATCATAGTTTGGTTAGTTACTGTTTTAAAATTTTTGATGATCTCAAAAAATTCCTTTAAGTTTTATAATTCACTATTGGTAATGTCATATAAATTTTAGGATTGTTGTCAAATTTTGGAAACATTTATCAAATATTTTTCATATGTCAGATTTAAGATTTCAAGAGCATTTCAAGTTTTCCTGTGCAGTGACAACTTTGAAGTAATCTTAGAATTGACAGCACTCATCATCTAATTTGTCACCAATTACTTTGTTTTACTGATTTTGAGGTTTTAGTTACTTTTATCAATGTCAGAAATTCATATAAAATCAGCAAGAAGTTTTCTATTATGTTATAATTCTATCTTATTTTTTATTTGAGTTATCTTTTTTTATTTGAATTTTCTTTAGTAGATGCATTTTAAGATAATAAAATGGTATCTTTCATGTGTCTAGGTCAAGAGTCTATAATTTCTCATGTGTTTTATTGAAATATTTCAAATTATCTTTAGACACAGCAGTTAAAATTTCATATTCCAAATTCAACTTCCCCTCAGTTATATCCCACAAATGCAAAACTGCTCTAGTACCACTTGATAGAAAAGGACATGTGAAGGACAGTTGAAGTGGAAAAAGTCATCATAGTAAATTGTGGTTCAATGTGTTCAAATCTTCATATACCTAAATCCATGTGAATGCATTAGGGCCTAATAGCAGTGTAAATTAGCTTTACGGTAAATCAGCTTCTGGGTCTGACAAAGAAAAAGTTACTTTAAATGATGAATAGGGATTTACTCTCAAACTGTCAGATGTGTTATATTAATTCTAAAAATATTTCCTCACATTCCTTGAATTATGATTTTTTTTAAGATTTCATGTGATCTAAGATTTTACAAAAGACACTGATTCTAGGAAAGATTGAAGGCAGGAGGAGAAGGGGATGACAGAGGATGAGATGGTTGGATGGCATCGCTGACTTGATGGACATGAGTTTGAGTAAGCTCCAGGAGTTGCTGATGAACAAGGAAGCCTGGCATGGTGCAGTCCATGGGGTCATAAAGTGTCAGATACGATGGAGTGACTGAACTGATTGAAGATTTTACAACTAAAAGAGACATCAAGATATGGTTTAGGTGTTTACATATAGGCATATAAGTTATTACTAAGCCAACTTTATTGACAAGGCAATAAGGCTCAGGGATTTTATGGGATTTTTTTCAAGGTCTCTCTCCCTCCCCCACATTCCTTACATCATTGTGAGTTAAGAATTAGAAATCAGGACTTATACCTATTAAATTATCTTATGCCAAGGATATTTCAGCCAGGACTCAAAGAGCAGAAAAGCTACCACAGCATGAATTTAACTATTTCTATTTCTGATTGCAAAATGATAAATATTCATTGGACAATATTAATAAGATAAGACAGCAAAAGGAAGAAAATAAAATGTACTCCAAATCTCAGATACCAGAGATAATCATTATTGGCATGTTATATAGCTTTCCAACATTTGACTTATTTCCAGGTTTTTATTTTGTAGACAATATTGCAACTGATATACTTGTATAAAGTTTGTTACACATTCATAATTATTTCCTAAGATTAAATTCCTAGATAAATTTTCAAGAGTCTTGATCACATTGTTGTTTCCAAGAAAGACCTCAATCTATATCCCTCATCTATTAAATAAAAAATTCTATATCTCCACGATATTACATGAAATATTTACATTAAAAAGTATGTCTAGTCTCTCAGAAATATGGCCACACAAGATAAAAATGAACATTTCAGAAGACTTAGCACTGAGGTACACACTATACAGATACTCTGTACATCCAAGGAACTCTTGAATCACATTCTTGTTGTGCTTGGAGTTTATAGATTAAATCATTAAATTAAAATCCATGGAAAAAATAAATAATGAGAGTAGAGTTTCAAGATGTACTAGAAAAATATTGCAGTGTTATTTATTTAGGATAATATATTAGGTAAAATTATTGTATATTTATGGTGTTTAAATGACAGATGGTTGAAAAAAGTATAGCCTGAACATCTGGACTTAGTATGGAAAGAATCAGTTCAGTTCAGTTGCAACCCCATGAACTGCAGCATGCCAGACTTCCCTCTCTATCACCAACTCCCGGAGTTTACCCAAACTCATGTCCACTGAGTCAGTGATGCCATCCAACCGTCTCATCCTCTGTCATCCCCTTCTCTTCCTGCCCTCAATCTTTCCCAACATCAGGGTCTTTGCAAATGAGTCACTTCTTCGCATCAGGTGGCCAAAATACTGGAGTTTCAGCTTTAACATCAGTCCTTCCAATGAAAACCCAGGACCAATTTCCCCAAGGATGGACTGGTTTGATCTTTTTGCAGTCCAAGGGACTCTTAAGAATCTTCTCCAACAGCACAGTTCAAAAGCATCGATTCTTCTATGCTCAGCCCTCTTTATAGTCTAATTCTCACATCTATATACGACTACTGGAAAAACCATAGCCTTGACTAGACGGACCTTTGTTGACAAAGTAATGTCTCTACTTTTAATAGGCTGTCTAGTTTGGTCATAACTTTCCTTCCAAGGAGTAAGTGTCTTTTAATTTAATGACTGCAATCACCATCTGCAGTGATTTTGGAGCCCCCAGAAATAAAGTCAGCCACTGTTTCCACTGGTTCCTCATCTATTTGCCAGGAAGTGATGGGACCGGATGCCATGATCTTCGTTTTCTGAATGTTGAGATTTAAGCCAACTTTTTCACTCTCCTCTTTCACTTTCATCAACAGGCTCTTTAGTTCTTCTTCACTCTGCCATAAGGGTGGTGTCATCTGCATATCTGAGGTTATTTATATTTCCCTAGGCAATCTTGATTCCAGCTTGTGCTTCTTCCAGTCCAGCGTTTCTCATGATGTACTCTGCATATAAGTTAAATAAGCAAGGTGACAGTATACAACCTTGACGTACTCCTTTTCCTATTTGGAAGCAGTCTGTTGTTCCATGTCCAGTTCTAACTGTTGCTTCCTGACCTGCATATAGGTTTCTCAAGAGGCAGGTCAGGTGGTCTGGTATTCTCATCTGTTTCAGAACTTTCCTCAGTTTATTGTGATCCACACAGTCAAAGGCTTTGGCATAGTGAATAAAGCAGAAATAGATGTTTTTCTGGAACTCTCTTGCTTTTTCCATGATACAGCAAATGTTGGCAATTTAATCTCTGGTTCCCCTGCCTTTTCTAAAACCAGCTTGAACATCTGGAAGTTCATGGTTCACATATTGCTGAAGCCTGGCTTGGAGAATTTTGAGCATTATTTTACTAGCGTGTGAGACGAGTGCAATTTTGTGGTAGCTTGAGCATTCTTTGGCATTGCCTTTCTTTGGGACTGGAATGAAAATTGACCTTTTCCAGTCTTTTGGACACTGCTGAGTTTTCCAAATTTGCTGGCATATTGAGTGCAATACTTTCACAGCATCATCTTTTAGCATTTGAAACAGCTCAACTGGAATTCCATCACCTCCACTAGCTTTGTTCGTGATGATACTTCCTAAGGCCCACTTGTCTTAACATTCCACGATGTCTGGCTCTAGGTGAGTTATCACACCATCGTGATTATCTGGGTCGTGAAGATCTTTTTTGAATAGTTCCTCTGTGTATTCTTGCCATACCCTCTTAATATCTTCTGCTTCTGTTAGGTCCATACCATTTCTGTCCTTTATTGAGCCCATCTTTGAATGAAATGTTCCCTTGGTATCTCTAATTTTCTTGAAGAGATCTGTAGTCTTTCCCATTCTGTTGCTTTCCTCTATTTCTTTGCATTGTTCACTGAAGAAGCCTTCTTAAGTCTCCTTGCTATTCTTTGGAACTCTGCATTCAAATGGGCATATCTTTCCTTTTCTCCTTTGCTTTTTGCTTCTCTTCTTTTCACAGAGAAGAAAGTGGGGAAAACCACTAGACCATTCAAGTATGATCTAAATAAAATCCCTTATGATTATATAGTGGAAGTGAGAAACAGATTTAAGGGACTACATCCGATAGAGTGCCCGATGAACCATGGATGGAGGTTCATAGCATTATGGAGACAGGTATCTAGACCATTCCCAGGAAAAAAAGGCCTTAAAAGCAAAATGGAAAGAATAGTGATGTACAGTTCTGTGTGAATAGGTAGTGTTCCAACTAAACACTAATTAAGGTTATTGCTTGAATATGAAAGATCTCTCTTTTTCTATCATGTAAGAAAAATTACTTTAAAATTATCTAAAATTCTTAAGAAGTTTATAATGATTATAAAGCAAAAAATAGAATGTAGCAATGTAAACAATTACTCCTAAGATAATATCAGAATAAACTTCAAAATAGAACAAATTTATATGTACCTCCAAATTTTTAGAACTAATACATGAGGAAATTATTTTTTGTAAATTAATTATCATGTGTAAAAATCCCTTCAGAGTCATAATTTCATCAAGAAAGCAAGGATAGTAAAAGATGACCTTTTCTACTGTTTAAATAATTTATTAAGTTTAAAAGAGCAAATAGTCTTTAAAGTACTATCCACTTTTATCAGCGCAGAAACATTTTATCAACATATTATTAGGCCACATCTATAGGGATTTAATAATTAAATTCACTATAAATGCTTTTAGAACAAAAAGCTAGAAAGTACTGTGAGGCCTGACACTGAGCCAACAAATTTTAGCTTAAAAAAATGTGGTTAAAAAAAAGTATTTAGTTGGGATAGGTATATAACTATCAGTCAGTTCAATTCAGTCACTCAGTTGTGTCTGACTCTCTGTGACCCCATGGACTGCAGCATGCCAGGCTTCCCTCTCCATCTCCAACTTTCAGAGCTTGCTCAAACTCGTGTCTGTCAAGTCGGTGATGCCATCCAACCATCTCATCCTCTGTCGTCCCCTTCTCCTGTTGCCTTCAATCTTTCCCAGCATCAGGGTCTTTCCCAAGAAGTCAGTTCTTCCCGTCAGGTGGTCAAAGTACTGGAGTTTCAGCTTCAGCATTAGTTCTTCCAATGAACATTCAAGACTAATTTCCTTTAGGATTCATTGGTTTGATCTTGCAGTCCAAGGGGCTCTCAAGAGTCTTCTCCAACAGCACAGTTCAAAAGCATCTATTCTTCAGTGCTCACCTTTCTTTATTTTTTTTTTTATTTTTGTATTTATTTATTTTTTTACACGAACTCCCAAACATGAACCCCCTCACCTTTCTTTATAGTCCAGTTCTCACATCCATGCATGACTACGGTAAAAACCATAGCTTTGACTAGATGGACCTTTGTCGGCAATGTCTCTGCTTTTTAATATGTTGTCTAGGTTGGTCATAGCTTTTCTTCAAAGGAGCAAGCGTCTTTTAATTTCGTGGCTGCAGTCACTATCTGTAGTGATTTTGGAGTTGAAAAAAATCAAGATTAATTAATAATAAAGATTGTTAATAAGAAAATAACTATAGATTACACTTTTTAAGAAAATATGTATTTACAAGACTATGAACCCTATGGGGTACGTTTTCCTGTCATTCTGATCTAACCTCTAAGGAATGTTGTTTCAGTTTTAATTACATACAATAAAACTGAATCCAGTTAAAAGAATAGCACAATGAAGAAAAAAAAAAACTGATGAAAGTCTCTGAAATGGTATTTTTAAAATATAAGCACACTCTAAATAAAGAACCAAAGATCCAAACAAATAAATATATCACATTTGATATAGGTGGCTCAGATGGTAAAGTATCTTGCTTACAATGCAAGAGACCTGGGTTCAATCCCTGGGTAGGGAAGATCCTCTGGAGAAGGAAATTGCAACCCACTCCAGTACTCTTGCTTGGAAAATCCCATGGATAGGGAAGCATGGTGGGCTACAGTCCACTGGGCCACAAAGAGTCTGAGCGACTTCACTTCACTTCACTTTAAGAAATTACAGTAACATAATGATGATGATGTCTATAATATATAATACTTCAGAATAATATATGTATTTTTAATTAAGATAAGTGAACAGTGAGAAAACGTGAGTTAAATATAAAACATAGTTAATTAAAAATGGCTGTAAGGGGAAGCAAATAACTCAGGTACACTTCCTGTCCTTAAGGAATTTACAGAATAGCTAAGGGGAGCTTTTATCCTGTAAGAATATTTTAATTTATCAGACAGTGCAGAAGAATAGAATATCTCCATAAATACTAAATACATAAATAAAGAAGCTTCCCTGATAGCTCAGTTGGTAAAGAATCTGTCTGCAATGCAGGAGACCCCAGTGTGATTCCTGGGTCAGAAAGATCCAGTGAAGAAGGGATAGGTTACCCACTCCAATATTCTTGGGCTTCCCTTGTGGCTCAGCTGGTAAAGAATTCACCCACAATGCTAGTCTAATATCTAAGAGTTCTTCTAAAATACTTATCACATGTTAAATCATTGGAACTTCAACAATTTACTTAATGGGTACAATTGTTAAACCCATTTTATAGAAGAAGAAACAGAGGCAAGAGAGGTTGGTTTATTTTCCTATGTCTACAAAGCTGGAAAATGACAGACCTGGCATTTCAACCAGTTTGATAACTATGAAGATAGGAGTAAGATCTTTAAAGAGGTGAGAGCAGATATGATCTATCTCTGAAGTATGTCTGTGTAAAAGAAAAAGTACATTTCCTTTAAAAATGCAGAGATCAAAGTATGTATGTACAAATTCACCATCAATTATATCTAAATACAGTTCAATACAGCAACCTGCCCAGTTTCAACTAAGTCAGCAATAAGCTGTCACTGAGGACACAGTAGGAACAATAGACAGATTAGGGTTAGGGACAGGCATATCCCCAGTTTAGTTAAATAATAATAATTAATGAACAGCCTGCTAGGCATTTCCCTCCATTTCTTGCCTCTGCTTTTTTCCCTGAAGGTCTGCTTCATCTCTCTCACTCTTTAGCATGGTTCAGTTCTCTGTTGCTCTTCATGGCAGAAGATGGCACTCCACAGATGTCAAGTTCATAAACCTCATTTCTGATTGCAAAGATGGGAATAGACAGGGAAAGAAGCTGATTGGTTCAATCTGGTCTGGATTTAGGGCAATCAAATATGACTGGGGACAGGCATTCAACAGAAACATGGCTATTGACAGTCCACCTCTGTGGACCAAGGTTTCCAATAAGGGAAGCACTATCAACTTTATATGTATATAAACAATCTATGACTATACAGAGGAGCCTGGCAGGCTAGGGTCCATAGGGTTGCAAAGAGTTGGACACAATTGAGCACAATCGTGTCTGACTCTTTGCAACCCTTTGGACTATGGAGTGGGTTGCTATGCCCTCCTTTAGCAGATCTTCCTGACCCAGGGTTCAAATCCACATCTCTTACATCTCTTGCATTGGCAAGTAGGTTCTTCACCACTAGCACCACCTGGGAAATCAGGCAGTGCTACATAGTAGGTATTACCATTTATGGCTTCCTGGGTGGCACTAGTGGTGAAGAACCTACCTGCCAATGCAGGAGATATAAGAGATGTGGGTTAAATCCCTGGGTTGGGAAGATCTGTTTGAGGAGGGCACAGCAATCCACTCCAGTATTCTTGCATGAAGAATCCAACAGACATAGGAACCTGGTGGACTACAGATAGGGCCATAAAGAGTCAGACACTACTGAAGTGACTTAGCACTCACACTATCATTTATCTTAAAGGTTTAAGAAAAAATGGGTCTAAAAAACTAATTAATTTCTCCAAAATAACAACCAAAGTGGAAATGAGCTTTGGACCCAGGTCCTTATGCTTACAAAACTGTCTTTTCACTATTTTATAATCTCTTCCAAAAGTAAGAATCTTTGTTATACAGACAAATTGAAAACTACATAGATTTACTGAAGGTTTAGCTGTGGATAGGAGTCAAATTCCCTGGGTAGGGGAGGTCTTTTGGAGTAGAAAATGACAACCCACTCCAGTATTCTTTCCTGGAAAATTCCATGGACAGAGGAGCCTGGCCTGCTACAGTCCATGGAGTAAAAGTAGAATGCATTGCAATGGCACAACAGAACAAGTACATAAGGTTTATTAAAGAGAAGTCAGAAACAGAAAAATGACTTAATCATGTATTAATTAGTTCCCAAACCAGAACTAAATGTAGCTAAATAGATTTTGTGGCTTTTACACCTAGTTTTTAAGGCAGTGTCTATGGGATGTCAATAGTCCTGGTCTACTGAGACATTCATTCAATGAAATCTTACTGAAGATTGAGAATCTACTCTGGCAGATAGCATTCTAGGTGTTGGGGATACATCAGTGGACCAAACGAAAAAAATCCTTGGACTCAAGGAACTTACATTTTAGTTGGGGGAGACAAGTGAAAAAAACAAATAAATAGTATGTCAGGTGGTAATGAGTTCTAGGAAGGAAAATTCAGCAGGGTAAAAGATGGTCCACAGTGTTAGTTAGGGTGGAGGGTGGTTAAGGAAGTCCTCTCTAAAGAAACAAAATTTAAGCATAAAGTAAAAGATTTGAGAGAGGAAGTCACACAGATATCTGGTCCTCCATTTGAAAGCCTACCTCATAGGTGTTCAGCTCTTGTGTAAACTGAGGAATTCCAGTTCTGAGGAACACTTGAATCTTTGGGATCTTCTTTCATCAGAATCTTCTCACGGTAGGCTGATTACAAAAATGGTTTGATCCTTCACGTCTCTTTGTATCCATGCCCTTAGCAATGTGATTTTACAGTTCCTCCAATCAATAGTTATAGCCTGTTTCTCCAGTTTTGAAATACAAGCTAGGTTTGCTATTTAATTTGTCCAACAGAATGTGGCCAATGATGGGCCCATTTTGAGTCTCGGCCTCAAGAGGCTTCACACACTTGTACTTGTTATTATTATTATTTAAGGATCCCTGTCTCCTTCATAAGAACAAACTTAGGCTGTTCTGCTGGAGGATGTGAGATCATGTGGAGCAGAGCATTTTCAGTCCAGATGGCCCTGTGGTTAAAAATCTGACCGCAATGTGGTAGATGTGGGTTCAATCACTGGGTCGGAAAGATCCCCTGGAGTAGGAAATGGCAACCCATTCCAGTATTCTTGCCTGGAGAATTCCATTGGCAGAGGAGCCTAGTGGGCTACAGTCCATGGCATCGCAAACAGTTGGACACGACTGAGTACGCACGCATACATCTGGCCCCAAATGAGGTCTCATTCATATAAGAGCGCCATGACCAGCAAAGTTGCTCAGCTGACCTGCACATCCGTGAGTGAGCCCTCTTGAGTTCAATCAACATGAAAACTTCCCAGCCAACAAAATGACTTATGAACAATATTATATGATTATTAATTTGGCCATTGAAAATGGAGTGGTTTGATATGCAGCATTATTATGGCAACAGATAAACCACTGTTTAAAAAAATTCTTTTTAGGGAATAATAACTGTCAGGAGTCAGGGAATCATGATTATTCATATTTGCAATGTATGCTTACAATTCAGCTTGGGATACTTTCTCCAGTTTTGAGAGGTGTGTGTGTGTGTGTGTGTGTGTGTGTGATAAGTGTAAGTGTCATTGGGTAAAGGGTGAGAAACAGAGAGTGAGAGAGAATGTTGGGTGGATCAAAGCAAGTTTACTGTCTGACAAGTATGTGAACTTGAAATACCTCTTCTTATTGCACATGCCCACATGATGATGTGATGAGTCTATTTATTACACATAGCTCCACAGGCACAAGTTGGTGGAATATGACAAGGGTTTCAAGGGGGTACTTTTGTGTTCTTTCATTTGGGCTGTTCTCTTCCTTTGTTACTGACAGTGCTCCCATAATCTAGATAAAAGCCCATAACTTCTCATTTTAAAAAATACTACTAGAGACCAAATCTCTCACACTTGCTATACAAAACACATTTAAAAGATGACATGAGCTAAATTACAGCCTTCATTTCCACCCCATCAATCTTGTCAATGTCTGCTGCAATCTCACTTGCACAAAACAATTCCAATTATATTTTATAAAAACACTAAAAATGTCCTAAAGTGGCAAAATCCTTCTGTTTTTTTCATTTTTATAATGCTGTGTTTTTCTGTGAGCTTCCTATATTTCTGTTTATTCAAACACTAACATTATTTTTTGTGTATAAAGAAATGTTTCTGAACCATCACTAAAATGTATATTTTGAGCTGTGTTTTTCAGTTGTAGAGATGGATTTACACTCATCACTCTCTCCTCTTTTATCCAATGTCCAGGTCTGAGGACTGCTTTCTATAGTCATGGAAATAGAAGAGAAGCAAGTCCTGGCTATTTTAGTACTGTGTCTTCACCAGTTAAGCTCAGCAGTATGTTCTGGCTTTAATTTCAAAATAGTCTTTTCTTGATGTAAGTTTCAAAATAAGTTTTTAAACTATTATCACACTCTGACTTAAAACTGATATGCTGGGCTTTTTATTTTAAGCTCTCCAAATAAAGGTTACAAAAGGATGCTTCAGCAAGCTCATGACTATTTTCTTTAGCAATAGTTGGTATTATCTCCAATTATTTTTCTCTTGGTGAATGAGCCTGTTTGTATAAAAGAGACAAATTTACTAGCTTGTAATTATTTCAAGGATAATATTTTGTAAAGTGAATCAATTACACTATGCACACTTAATATTACTTATATTTGCAAATTCATCCTTAGTATTGGTGTTAGATGTTTTCATCCAATTATAGATTAGCATAGCAATTATATATATATATATAATATTTATTATTTAAATGTATTTACTTATTTGTACACCGGTTCATTTCAAAATCAAGATTTGAAGTTAGATAATTCAAAGATAAATATGACACTATTAGAATAATACTTCTTTCCTTAATATGTGTTTCTTAAAATGATGTTCTCTTGAGATCTGAGAATTTCCAAAAGTGACATTAAGAAAATATTACACATTGTAACAAATGATCATAAGACCCACTGGGAAATGCACAAATGTTTACATAAAGAATCTAATTTAAAACACTATGCAAATTTTTAAAGTATTTCTCTTAGCAATTAAAACACATTGACATGATCAATTTACTCTTCACAATAATTGGTATGCTGAAAATCTGTTAGTGTTATATTTAAATAGTATTTCCCCATAAATTATTTGCAGAATATAATCTATTCAGCTCTATAATAAACATTATATTTTGGATCGGAAAACTGTCATCTATGCATTATGATCATTCAAACTTCTCTGCTTAAACTCCCCTAGAGGACAGTGTGCATATCTTAAGTGCTCTCTTTTGCATACACTTGTTGATGTATGTTGTCCATATGCCAAAGGAAATTGTGTCTTGAACTTGAAAATGGCTCCTAAGTCATGGTGTTCACATCTACCAGTGATTTCTGCTACACAAATGGGCTTTTCAGGTTTGTATTTTCTTAAGAACAATTTTTCTTATCATGTTTCTAGTAACTGTTTGAACTACAGTTGAAGTTACCAGGATAGAAGTATATTTTCTCCCTTCTTATAATACTAAAGCATTGATTGAGCATATGATTTCTTGCCTCATGTGACATTACTTGTAAAGCAGTTTGAGTTCTGCTCTCTGATTCTGGAAAAAAAAATACACTTGAGTAAGGAAACCTATAGAAATTAAGTCCAAATCTCTGCTTGCAAGAAGGTTTTCAGCAAGTGAAGACAAATTGTGTCTTTTTTGGAAAAGGCTCTTTCTTTTAAAGGCTGAGTATTAATTCATTTCAAGATACCCCAGCAGCTTTTGTAAATTTTATTCATTAGGGACTTGTGATGATTCTGATAGAGCTTAGAAATATACTGTGTGTGTGTGCTCACTCAGTCATGTCATACTTTGTGTGACCCCATGAGCTGTAGTCTGACAAACTCCTCTGTCTACAGGATTTTCCAGGCAAGAATACTGGAGTGGGTTGCTGTTTCCTTCACCAAGGGATCTTCCCTGACTAAGGATTGAATCCATGTCTCTTGCATTGCAGGCGGATTCTTTACCATTGCCATACTAGTATCCATAATTAATTACCTGCATATGCAGTTATTTAAGCTTTGGTAGCACAGTGGAGGAGAAAGAGCTTGACTCCACTGTTTACAAAATCTGAATTATAATTATGGACCTGTCACTAATAATCCATGTTTTCTTGGTCAAGTATGACTCTTTCTGAGGCCATATACCATCTCTAAAAGTGACTCTTACTAGTATTTCAACTACTCTCCACTGGAGTTGTTAGGAGTAGAGAATGGGATAATATATTTAGAAGCTCATTACAACTGGTAAAGGAATGTTGAAATAAAAGCTAGTTTTTTTTGAGACAGTTAATATGCTCACTACATATGTGATGCTGAGTTTGCCTAGTTCTCTCTTCCACAGAAGTTTTCATTAAGACAACAGCTGAATCCTTTTATACACATTATTTACAACATGATAATACATCAGTGGCAGGAATTTCTAATAATATAGGCTACATTATTTTTAACATTTGTGATTTTGGTGAGATGAAATTTATCCTCACAAGATTACACAGACAGATTCAGAGGAGTGGTAGTTTTCACCTGCCTTATCTTAAATCTGAAGAATGTTATTGACTTAGGAAGGATTTTTGAAAAACAAGAAGATGAGTGTTTGCCAGGCATGGGGTGATAGGAATTTCTTGATAAAAAACATCAAGTTAAAAGTAAGAAACCTAGGTGAAAGGAGCAGTGAGATGGACATGGACTGGGCTCAGAGAGTGGGCATAAAAGGAAACACTTCAGGAAGTTTGACATATCCTAATGAAAGAATTTAGTAGAAACAGGTGTGGTTTGAGTGGCAAAAACAAGGAGATGTCACTATAGAGTTGAAGAGAGGATGAATTATCCATTAAGAAAATAGCGGTACAGCCAAAGGCCTCTGAAAGAGAAATAGCCAGGCTTGAAATGGGCATTTTGGAGATTACTTTCTCTAACAGTGGTTTACTCTGTTGAAAGAAATAGCTAGAATAAATAATGGCAGAAGTTCAAGTTCCATACTTACAAGTTAATTTGGTAAAGCACTCTCACCCCTCCATTCTTATTTTATTCTTATAGGCTCCTATGTACTACAAAAGCTGTTAATGACATAGGTGGGCCTCTGCTAATGAAGAAATCTCAAGAGTTCCATAAATGCCAGTTCTTAAGCAACAATCAAGGAAAAAGCAGTCTACTTTTAAATAGACCAATATTTAACTGGCTGTTTTCAATCATCCTATACCAAGGAAAAATGGAGATCTTGAAAACACAATGCTTCTCAGTTTTGATCAAACATGAATCCCTTTCCTCTTCATACAATAGCCTTTATACCCAGTGATTACTCAGCTCTCATCACTGGCTGCTGGTGTCAGAAGCTATATCAGAATCTTCAGTGGTAGCTGGATAAAAACTTCTATGTTTATCTTAAGAAAATATCTTTCATGCAACTGTCTCGTTATGCAGTCTGAAAATACATTCTGATTCAACTCTGAAAAGAAGACAGCTTAAATACTTGACAACAGTCATATAGTCAAGGAAGAGCATAATTTCTGTTTCAGAAACCATGTGTGCAAGCTGATTTTTTCCTCTACTGCTAGAGTTTCAGGGCCAGATTTTCAAAAAAGCATTTGTGTGCATAAAACGGGTAATTGCACACATAAATGGGCAATTTTGTACACAATTATCCATTTTGCATATGCAATTATGTGCTTCTGAGGGTATAACACATATACATGAAATTTGGTAAGCAAATCCATTACACCTTCCTTTGAAAATTTGGTCCATATTGCAGGTTTATTGCACAGAAGAAAACTGAGATTCTTCCTGTTTGATAATATAATTGCACACATTACTTTTCTTTCTATCCTGCTTTTTAATCAAGCCCATTAAATTATTAACCCAATCATCCCAACAGCTCTATTATCTATGAATGCTAAATGTTATGACAATCTCATTTTAGAAATTAAGAAATCAAGGCACAGAAGTTGGACTTCTCTAAATTTTAACCACTTTCCATTTAGGCTTCCTGACAAATAGTTCCCTAGAATCCACTCTCCATCTGCCAGCACAAATGCAAATCTAAAAGAACAATTATTGCAATTGGCAAAGGAATTGAGCATAAATACAAATTTCATTCCTTGTGGTCCAACTAAGCCAAAGTTTACTCACATTTCTGGACTGACAAAAAAACTTACACCATATCTTTTTTTCAAGCATAGATCAAATAAGACTGTAAGTCTTAATAGGAGGGCTTGTTCACCTGGGAAATTCCTATGTCTTTGTCAAAGCTAGAGAATAAAACATTCACTCACTTCACGGAAGTAAATTGTGTCTTTAGGTTTGCAGCATGTTTCTCAGAAAGCTGATAAAAGAGGTTTATTTGACTGATAACAGCCTGAATTTTGTGGTTATATGTGTGGCTTTCTCACAAAGCTGAAAACAGGAATCTTTGTGGATTTGATAGCAGGGAAAGGAAACAGACACTTGTGAATATTTGTTCTTGTTGTTGCAGTTAACTTATATGCCCTTTCGTATTCCTGCCTGACTTGCTACCTGTCTCCCATTTCATTGTACAGTCTGTGTTGACAGTATTGCATAGACAGGAAGCTCAAGTTGTTTCAGAAAGGAAAAGAATGCTATCAGTCCCTGTAAGGAAAAAAAGAAAGTCAAATTGGCACCTACTATACACAGATTACAATTTGACAGCAACGTTGTATGAAATTTATGGATTGCTTACATTAAGACAAATTAATGACCTTTAATTGAGGTATTATTAGGCATTAGCAGTAGAAATAGTAGTAGCAGTAGCAAGTGTAGTTGTAATAGTAGCAGTCAAATAGGAGCAATACTCCTAATGACAAATACAGAATTATCTACTATTTATTTGACTACTTTCTGTGTGCCACATGCTATGGTAGGTATTTTAAATTAATTGTCTCTTGGTGGGAGGGATAAATTAGGAAAAGGGATTAACAGATACACACTATATATAAAATAACAAGGATTGACTGTATAGCACAGGGAACTACAGTCAATAATTTGTAATAACTTATAAAGGAAAAGAATCTGAAAAAATTATATATATATATATATACAACTGAATCACTTTGCTTTATACCTGAAACTAACATAATATTGTAAATTAACTATACTTCAATAAAAATACATTGTCTTTTATAACACAGAGCCTCTGAGAGATATTTTTAATCACTTTGACAGATAAAATGAGAGGCTTAGAAACTGTGGTTATATAGCTAAGTAAGTAGCAGAACTAGGATTAACTTTAGTAAAATCAGATTTTAAAGGATACAGACATAAAAATGGGTACAGTTCAATTTCATCTGTTTAATTTTTATTCCTATGCAATTGCAGAGGATAAAAGGGGAACTTTGACAGCTGCTTATTTCTTAAAATGCCATTCATGGGATACCATTTTTGTAACTCATGCATTTTAAACTTCGATCTTGCTAAGTAGTATTAGGTAAAAAAATACCACATGTGTTACAAGTCATGAGTTAGAGATTGTATTAAACAGAAGGAGGGGCCAGACTTTGAGGCATAATGCTATTTCTTGGTGAAGAGAGTAAATTATTTGTTTTAAGATATGTGTGTGTGTGTGTGTATGTGTGTGTAATTGTACCGGAAAAAGTTAGCCTTCTAAAGTACCTGAGTCTACTAATAGCATTAGTTTCTTCAGTAATATCTAAAGCTGAGAAAGACCTCAAGGAATAAACTGTGTGCTTCTCATTAGTCTTAAACCTTTCATGATGAGCATGTTTATTGGGATATTTAATAATTTGTGTTTCCTTAGAAACTTTCATCTCAGAATCCCAGTGTGCTTTCTAAACATAAATTATCTTAGAACTGATACTAGGAAGATGAATATGTGCATACGTGGCTCAGATATGCCCCAAATGATGAAATGGTCTCATTTTAGTTACGGAAGTCATTCCTTGATTGAATTATTTATTCTAAGCACCCATATAAGACCATAATTTGAGAAGGTGTTCCTCAGAAATACATTTCTGTACAGAATTGGCAAACTATATAATCAATAATCACTCTCAAAATACTCTAGATGTCAATCAATTTATCAAACCCAATTCAGATACTCAACAGTTCAAGGAGGATCTTCTTTACTCTGTCACATAATTAAAGTGATCCAGGAAAGCTCTGTGAATAAGTCTAATAAGTTAGAGTTATGTAAAGTAATGTTCATGTATCTGCACACACAAAAGTGATTGCTGTTTAGTTGCTAAGTTGTCTCTGACTCTTTGCGACCCCATGGACTGTAGCTCACCAGGCTCCTCTGTCCATGCTCTTTTCCAGGCAGGAATACTGAAGTGGGTTGCTACTGCCTTCTCCAGAGAATCTTCCCAACCCAGGGGTCAAACCTGTGTCTTCTGCTTGGCAGGAAGATTTTTTACCCCTGAGCCACCAGGGAACCATGCAGCCAAAAGTAGGCAGGGCCTATTTTGGATCACATGGTTTGGTCAAATATTTCCCCATAGGCCCATATTTACTCAGAAGTTTTATGTCAAAGCTCATTTTTCACAAACTCTATCTTCTACTTGTGCATATTAAGAAAGTTTGTTGTATAGTGATCAGTTTACTTGGGATGTCTAATAGATAAGAAGGAGCCTGTAACTAGGAAGCCTCTATGACATTCGCAAAAGTGCAGTGTAGCTACTGTATCTCCAAAGTGAGAACACTTTGTGTTAGTATTAGCAGTAGGGACTGGGGAGTTTGACTTTGACTGAAGTGTTGGAAAATATGTTTTCTTAAATCCTGTAATACAAATTCAAGAGGTAAGAGTTTGCACACAGATGTTTCATTCCACACCCAAGTTGTTCTTTTGCATGCCAACAGGCACACAGTTATCTTCTTAGCACAAAATTTTGTAATCTTAAGCTATCCTACATATTGAAATATTTACATAGAGTTAAACCCTAGAAGAATATAACTTTAGCCCTTAGTGCACTATTATAAAAGAGTATGCAAGTGAGCACACAGCTATGAAAAGTACAGTCTGTTTCCTCTGATTTTTTTTTTCTTACCTTCACTAGCCTCCCTTTATGAGGGATATTGTTCAATTTAAAGTGAATGAATTCAGTTTTTTCCTTCTGCCCAGTGCTTCTGCAAACCACCCCTTCTCCATGTAACAATTTCAACTTGGGCAAATTTCTCATCCTCATAATGCCTTTTACATTTCCTTTTCCACACAGTGTTTCCAGAAGGTAGTTTTCTTCTTGAAGCTGCTACTTTAAGCTTAAAGAAGTTTCAGCTTGTTCACATAAAGCGCTTTCTTTCATCAAAAAAAGCATCAAGGAAAGACAGTATTCTGAAGGAAGTACAAACTGTCAAGAAATCTTAGAAAAAGGGCTAGTTTATTTAACTTCAGAAAAGGCAACATACAATAGTTTCTGGGGTTTGATAATATTGAGAGCTGCATGCACTCTTATGGTTTAATTCCTTTCAGAAATGAAGAGAATGCTGTTTATTAGGATTTTGCAATGTTTGCAATACTCATGGTTACCACAGATAGTTTTAATATGCTATTTTTCATTTATGCACAAATGGTCCAATTAAAAATTGTGGTCTTTGTTAGAAAAGTTTGGAGGAATTTCATGCATCATCAGAATTCAACAGATGATATTCTCATCAGCAAAAAGAGAAGACCTTAACCTAAGGCCAAAAACAAATTATCCAATCACCCATCAGATAGCAGAATGAGAAGATTACTGTCTATTTAAGTGGAACGCATGTATTTTGCAGGCTCACTTGATGCAAAATCACGTAGAACAAGACATCACCAAGCTATTTGAAAATGAAATGGTAGTTTACTTATCACTAGGGATCTGGCAGCATTTCTGAACTGGGTGTAATGGTTCAGGATAACCTCTCTTTAAAAAAAAAACTCTCATATCTTGAATAGATTTAAGAATTCTTAAAAATGGAGAACACTAGGTTCTTTTCACTGAAGGATATGCTTTTCAAGGTTATAATTTTACTGTGAACATTTGTTGTAGTGGTGGTCTATTTATGAGGAGAAACCAAGGTCAGATGGTTGTGCATCATTAAGAGACAGATGATGAAAGGACGAACAAAATACATTCATCAGCAAACCAATATAAAAATGAAAGAAACTTAACAGGGGAAAGCATGGGGCAATGGGTGAAAAAACCTCTATGGCATCTCAATCAAAGTCAGATAATATGCTTTGTGATTCTCTCAATTAGCTATCCTCCCGCCCCCCACCATTTGCCAGCATAGGCACTCATTTCTCCCTCACCATTTATTTTAATTAAACTAAACTAAAACTTGTGCCTGTTAATAGCCATTCACATTTTCTTGGCTTTTCTGACACTAAGAAAAACCTCTTTAATCTCAGCAGCAGTCCCCTATGCAGCCTGTACTCTAATACGTTCATTTTCAACATGGTATGTGGTATTATGTAGAGCAACAACTTCTGTTCTCCTTCACTGTAACTAGATATCTGTTTTTCTGTACATTGCCCTCAACATTTGCCCTTAATAGTCTATAAATTCAAATAATATTCACTGTGTCTATTGACTTTACTCTTAAAATCCTGTAAACACACTGAAACTTCTTTATCCTGAAGTCTTGTACACGTTCTTTGGTATGATTTGTACCATTTGCTTTTATTTGAGATGCTTTTTCACATGACGTTGTGAAATAACCATTCTATGTAAGCAGGTGTGTAGAAAAGTGATTATAGAAATACATCAAGTTATTTACCTCTTTTTCCACTATGTTATTTATATCCAAGATCTCTCTCCCTCTTAGGGAAAGGTGTCTTTTGGCTAGTATTTCCTCAAAGTTCTTGTGTGTGTGTGTGTGTTTTTTTTTTTTTCTTCAGACTTTTAGAATCATGTGTACCAAGTTCAAGCCAAAGTGGAGCATTTCAAATTGAGAAAGACCCCAACAGACGTTAGAGTCTCAGCACCATGAATTTTCCCATGATGGCCAAAGTATGCATAGAAGTGACATTCAGTAATTTAATGACGACAAATCCAAACATATAAGGTAAAATCTCCCCATCTGTGCCCAATCCTTTAGCAAGTGTTCACAATGCAAATGCTATAGGCTTTTCTAGGTCATTTGGCATTATGTGAAAAATCACTGCTCTGACCCCATATGGTGAAGCATCAGTAGCTAAACAGATTGGTAGGGTAGGGTCATGATACACTAGAATCCTTGAGGACATCAGTTGCTGCTTAGTCAATTCAAAAGCAGCTTGACATTCTTTTCAACAATGACAATGTTTATTTTGCTGTAATAGTTGTATCATAAAAAATAACTGCTATGGGAAGATTTGGTTTAAATTTCTTGATGTAGTTTTGCCAGAAATAGAAAGAATATACAGTTCTATACATATATAACATTGATAAAGAATATAATATATATTGTATACAAAATAAATAGATGATGTATATATATATACTCATATTTATGTAACGGAAGGCAGAATTGAATAATTAAGCTTTTAGTTACATGATCAGAAATTTTTGCTGAAAATACAATTTTTGGACACTCTGTAGAGAAAATGAGTATATGAAAATAATTTTAAACATTTACACTGTTTTCAGAATGTCTATCAAGTAACTTTGATTCCATCAATTCCTCTGTAATGAAGGTATAATTAGATACTAAGCTAAAAGACCATGCATGAGATTTGATTAACATTCACTTAAGAAAATTAAATCTTTATAAAAATGTAAATATGCTATAGATGGGAGATGAGCTTTTATTACTTGAGTCCTACAGCTCACACATTCATTCACTCATTTTTTCCAAAAATTTTGATTTAATTTGACATTTTTTGAAAACCTTTTGGCTTTTGGCTATTCACTAGCATACTCCTCAAATGAGAAATAGTTCATATTGATCTCCTCTTCTAGTTTTTCATTATAATTAAAGACAATGTGGGGGGAGGGGGACGGGTCTCAAGAAGGAAGACTTTAACTGGCACTACCAGAATCTCTTTTTGCTGAACAAATTCATTTCAGAATTGTCACCAAACATAAATCCCTGATATATGAAGTTATGTGAAATTTACATCACTGTATAATTCTGCAATTTGGTTCATTACTTCAATGTATGTTTAATGGTCCCTATCTAAGAAGACCTTGGTTCAGTCACCCAGTTGTGTCTGGCTGTTTGCAACCCCATGGACTGCAGCACGTCAGGCTCCCTGTTCCTCACCATCTCCCAGAGTTTTCCCAAGTTCATGTTCATTGCGTTGGTGATGCCCTCCAGCCATCTTATCCTCTGACACTCACTTCTCCTTCTGCCCTCAAACTTTGCCAGCATCAGGGACTTTTCCAATGAAACATCTGTTTGCATCAGATGACCAAAATACTGTATCTTCAGCTTCAGAATCAGTCTTTCCAGTGAATATTCAGGGTTGATCTCCCTTAAGATTGAATGGTTTGATCTCCTTGCTGTCCAAGGGACCCTCAGGAGTCTTCTCCAGCACCACAGTTCAAAGGCATCAATTCTTTGGCTTTCTGCCTTCTTTATGGTCCAGCTCTCACAACTGTACATGACCACTGGGAAGATCATAGCCTTGACTACATGGACCTTTGTCAGCAGAGTAATGTCTCTGCTTTTCAACACACTGTCTAAGTTTGTCATCACTTTCCTTTCAAGAAGCAACCATCTTCTGATTTCATAGCTGCAGTCACCATCCACAGTGATTTTGGAGCCCAATAAGAAGAAATCTGTCACGACTTCCACCTTTTCCCCTTCTATTTGCATGAAGTAATGGGGCCAGATGCCATGATATTAATTTTTTTAATGTTTAGTCTTAAGCTGGTTCTTTCACTTTTCTCCTTCACCCACATCAAGAGGTTGTTTTGTTCCTCTTCACTTTCTGTCATTAGAGTGGTATCGTCTGCATATCTGAGGTTATTGATACTTCTCCTGTCTGTCTTGATTCCAGCTTGAAACTCATCCAGCTCTGCATTTCTCATGATGGGCTCTGTGTATAGGTTAATCAAGCAAGATGACAGCAGATAGCCCTATCATACTCCTTTCTAGATCTTGAACCGATCAGTTGTTCCATACAGGGTTTTTTTTTTTTTTTAATTAACTCTTTTTTTTTTG
>SJYX01022864.1:166581-210648 GCA_006410675.1 Oreotragus oreotragus | reverse complement strand
CTCAGCCTTCTTCACAGTCCAGCTCTCACATCCATACATGACTACTGGAAAAACCATAGCCTTGACTAGACAGACCTTAGTCAGCAAAGTAATGTCTCTGCTTTTGAATATACTATCTAGGTTGCTCATAACTTTTCTTTCAAGGTGTAAGCGTTTTTTAGTTTCATGGCTGCAATCACCATCTGCAGTGATTTTGGAGCCCCCCAAAGTAAAGTCTGACACTGTTTCCACTGTTTTCCCATCTATTTCCCATGAAGTGATGGGACCGGATGCCATGATCTTCGTTTTCTGAATGTTGAGCTTTAAGCCAACTTTTTCACTCTCCTCTTTCACTTTCATCAAGAGGCTTTTTAGCTCCTCTCCACTTTCTGCCATAAAGGTGGTGTACAAATAATAAATGCTGGAGAGGATGTGGAGAAAAGGGAACCCTTGCACACTGTTGATGGGAATGTAAGTTGTTGCAGTCACTTTGGAAAATATTATGGAGTTTCCTCCAAAAACTTAAAAAGAACTATTATGAATTTTCACCTGGGTACATATCTGAAGAAAGTGAAAACACTAATTCTGAAAGATAATACTCCCCAATGTTCATAGCAGTGTTACTTACAATAGTCAAAGTATGGAAGCAATCCAAGTGGTTTAAATGGATAAAGAAGGTATATAATGGAATATTCTTCAATCACACACAAAAAATGAACTTCTGCCATTTGCAACAGTGTGGGTGGGTGAACCTAGAGAGTATTATATTTAGCGAAATAAGTCAGACAGACAAAGACAAATACTATATATTATTACTTACATGTGGAATTTGAAAAACAAATGGATATAGAAAACAAACTAGTGGATACCTGTGGAGAGACAGAAGGTGGAAGGGACTAGATAGGAATATGGGATTAAAAGAAACAAACTACTATGAATAAAATAAATAAACAACAAGGATACATTGTACAGTTCAGGGAAATATAGCCCGTGGTTTGTAATAACTTTAAATTAAATATAATCTACAAACTTCCATTTTTAACTGGATAAGTTCGGAGAATCTAATTATAGTTTAGTATCTATAATTAAGAATACTGTATTATATACTTGAAATTTGCTAAGAGAATAGATTTGAAATACTATCATCATGCACACACAAATTATAAATGTATGAGGTACTGGAGGTATTTCTATTGTGGTAATTATATATAAAAAGAAATTGAAAGTGAAGTAACACAGTTGTGTCCGACTCTTTGCAACCCCATGGACTGTAGCCTACCAGGCCCTTCCATCCATGGGATTTTCCAGGCAAGAATACTGGAGTGGGTTGCGATTTCCTTCTTCAAGATATCTTCCCAATCCAGGGGTTGAACCTGGATCTCCCGCTTTGTAGGCAGACGCTTTACTGTCTGAGCCACCGGGGAAGATAATTATATATGTATGTGTGTATATATATATATCACATTTTACGCCTTAAGATTTGATCTGCTATACATCAATTATATCTTAATAAAGCTGGAAAAGAACAGATTAAAGATAACGCATCACAAATTCAAGAAACTCTACCAATGTAAGCAAGATAAGTAAAGAGAAAGTGTACCCAGATTCACCCAGGGAAGCTGACCCCTGAGTACCCCGAGTGGTCAGGATGTCAGTCACAGTGAAGAAGAGTCCCTGCCAGAGTCGCCATTTGTTGCAGGAAGGGGCCCCCTTCCAGGTCCTGAAAACCAGGCTCTTATCTAATATTCGGAAATGAATTGTCTGAGGAGACACACGTGCTGACAAAGCAAGAGATTTTACTGGGAAAGGGCACTCTGGTGGAGAGCAGCAGGGTAAGGGAACCCAGAACAGCTCTGTCACATGGCTTGCAGTCTCAGGTTTTGTGGTAATGGGATTATTTTCTGAATTGTCTTTAACCAATCATTCTGACTCAAGAGTCCTTCCTGGTGGTGCACACCTTGTTCAGCCACGATGAATGCCAGAGAGAAGGATTCTGGGAGGTGGTTGGACATGTGCTGTCTCATTTTGACCTTTCCCGAACTCTTCCAGTTGGAGGCTTATTAGTTCTGTGTCCCTTACCAGGACTTCTGTCAGAAAACAACTCATGTAAATGGTTACTATGGTGTCTGGCCAGGGTGAACGGTTTCAATCAGTGTGCTTCCCCTAACAATCATATTTTATAGTGTGCCTGTTGTCAATCAATGACAAAGAGAAAATCTTAAAAGCAGTATAAACAAAACATATTTCTTCAAGAGGAAATAAGATTCCTCAACAGACACAATGGAAATTATAAGATAACATAATTATATATTTAAAATACTCAAAAAAGCCTTAGAATTCTATATCAAGCAAAAAAAAACAAAAAAAGATTAAGGTAATATAAAGATGTTTCCAGACACACAGACCTGGAATCTTAGTAAAGAAATAATAGAGTTCTTCAAGAAGGAATATGATCCTAGTTAGAAAGATGGAAATGTAGAAAGAAATGAAAAGCAAAATGAACGGTAATATATGGATTGATATAAAAGATATAAATGAATATTGACTAATTAATAATAATAACAGTGATGATATATTGTAATTTTTAACATAAATATATAATATACATAATTCTAACTGTAATTTTAACTATATATAGTCAATTCACATTATTCACAGATTCTTTCTTGTAAAATTTGTTTATGTACTAAATTTATTTTTAAACCTCAAATCAATATTCATGACATTTTCACAATAATTTAAAGATATATTCATGTACAGAGTAGTGAAAAATTTGAGTCACCCAAGGTACACCTTCCTGGCTTGAAGTAGAACAAGACAACACTTCCTTCTTTTTTTTTTTTCACCTTTTCTGAAGTTTTATTTTTATTATTATTTTAATATAAATTTATTTATTTTAATTGGAGGTTAATTACTTTACAATATTGTATTGGTTTTGCCATACATCAGCATGAATCCACCACAGGTATACACGTGTTCCCCATCCTGAACCCCCCTCCCTCCCCATACCATCCCTCTGGGTTCAGCTCTTATACTATAAACATGTATCCTTTTCATATCTGCTTACTATCATGGTTTTTGTATTTCTGTGGGGTTTTTGGTAATTTCACTGTTTAAAATGGCCAAGCATAGCGCTGAAGTGTTGTCTACTGTTTCTAAGTAAAAGAGAGATATGATGCATCTTACAGAGATATTGGATGAGCTTAAAATGTGTTAGATAAGCTTTGTTTTAAGAACTATCGTGCTGTTGGCTGTAATTGCAATGGTAATGGGTCAACAATATATATATATATATATATATTTTTTTTAAGAACCCCCCTCCCACCTCCCACCCCACATCATCCGTCCGGATCATCCCCATACACCAGCCCCAAACATCCTGCATGCTGCATCGAACAACAATATATATTTAATAACTGTGTGTTTGTATAGAAACACAAAAAGATAAGTTTATTGACTGATTGACAAATTTGACTCAGAAGAACATAACCCTTTATTTTTTTCCTCACAGAAGTGATTCATTATTTGCTAATTCAGTGTTTGTGGCAACTTTATAAAAAACTACCTTGACTAATAAAAACCAACTGTATGAATGAGTGTGTGTGTGGATGTGTGTGTATTCCAGTTCATGAAAGTTGATGGAAAGTCATTTTCCCTGCTCCTGCTCCCTAAATACAACCAAATAACCTGGAAATAATTCAACAGGTCATCATTAAAGGACTATGAAAGATGGAGAAAAGGCAGACTGCCTAAAGAACTCAGAATTTGAGGAATGAAAATGCAGTGAGTTTCTTGGATTTTCTTTATATCTCTTCTGTGTTCCAGACTGGGAACAACAAAAACCTGCAAATTTGAATGAACAGCAGGCATAAACAAAGCAAAGCAAAACATCCAGAAAAACCTGCTTCTTCTGGCTAAATGTCTGTAAAAGACAAAGGCCAATAGAGAATTAGTGAGGAGACCCATAACTGGTGGCAGTGGTAGGTCCAACCTGCCATAGCAATGGTGCCAGCAAAGATGGGGGAGGACAAAGAAATCCTATTTTAATAGTTCACTTTAAATAGAAAACTGTCAGTAATGGTAAGATGAGATGAGTTATATAGTGTATTTTTTTTTTTTTCCAGATCATCCCCATACACCAGCCCCAAGCATCCTGCATCCTGCATTGAACATAGACTGGCAATTCATTTCTTACATGATAGTATACATATTTCAATGCTATTCTCCCAAATCATCCCTCCCTCTCCCTCTCCCTCTCCTTCTCCCTCAGAGTCCATAAGTCCGCTCTACACATCTGTATCTCTTTTGCTGTCTTGCATACAGGGTCCTCATTACCATCTTTCTAAATTCCATATATATGTGTTAGTATACTGTATTGGTGTTTTTCTTTCTGGCTTACTTCACTCTGTATAATTGGTTCCAGTTTCATCCATCTTATTAGAACTGATTCAAATGTATTCTTTTTAATGGCTGAGTAATACTCCATTGTGTATATATACCACAGCTTTCTTATCCATTCATCCGCTGATGGACATCTAGGTTGTTTCCATGTCCTGGCTATTATAAACAGTGCTGCAATGAACATTGGGGTACATGTGTCTCTTTCTATTCTGGTTTCCTCGGTGTGTATGCCCAGCAGTGGGATTGCTGGGTCATAAGGCAGTTCTATTTGCAATTTCTTAAGGAATCTCCACACTGTTCTCCATAGTGGCTGTACTAGTTTGCATTCCCACCAACAGTGTAAAAGGGTTCCCTTTTCTCCACACCCTCTCCAGCATTTATTGCTTGCAGACTTTTGGATCGCAGCCGTTCTGACTGGTGTGAAGTGGTATCTCATTGTGGTCTTGATTTGCATTTCTCTGATAATGAGTGACGTTGAGCATCTTTTCATGTGTTTGTTAGCCATCCGTATGTCTTCTTTGGAGAAATGTCTATTTAGTTCTTATAGTGTATTTTATTACCTAGAGCAAGAAAGCAATACAAAATAATATACTCAAAAGCAATATAAATAAATCAACGTTGAATAAACATTGTTCAAGTAACCCACAGAAAGTTAAGAAAAGAGAAATAAGAAAGTGAAAGAGGAAAAAATAAAGAGAAAACAAATAGGAAAATGGCAGAATTAAGGCCTAATATATTGATAATTACTTTACATGTAAACAATCTAACTACAAAACTGAAAGGAAAAGATTGGCAGGGTGTATTTAAACAAACAGACAAACAAACATGACTTGAGCCTGTTTTGTACAGGAAATTCATTTCAAACATAATGACATAAGTATCTTGAAAATTAAAACAAGAGTAACTATGTGAATATTACATAAAGTAGACTTAAGATTAAAGGACATTATTAGGGACAAAAAAGGCTATTATTACATACTGCTAAAGAATCAATTCATCAAAAGATAGAGGGATCCTAAATGTGAATGCATCAAACAGCACAATTTCAAAATATATGAAACAGACTGTCAGATTTGACAGAAGAAATAAAAAATCCATAATTATAGTTTGTGATTTCAAAACTACACTTGACAGCAACTTATAAAAAACTAGGCTAAAAAAAAATCAAAGATATAGAAATGAATAATACCATCAAACAGCATAATATCAATATAATAGAATAATCAACCTATTAACAGAAGAATACACATTTTTTTCAAGAGCCCACAAAATGTTCAACAGGGTAGACCCATATCATGAGTCACAGTCAAACCTCAACAAACTTAAAAGAGCTAAAATCGTGCAGAGTATGTCCTCTAATTATACTGGTATCATATTAGAAACCAAAACCACAAAAATAAGAGGAAAATATCAAAATACTTGGAAATCAAACAACATCATTCTAAATAATCTATTAGTTAAAGAAATATTAGGGAAATTTTTAAAATATATGTGAAACTGAATAAAATATAAATACAACATATCAAAATACGTGAAACCAAAACAGTGGGATATTTATAGCACTAAATATTATATAAAAAAATACACCTCAAATCACTAATCTAAGTTCCTACTTCAAGAAATTAGAGAAAGGAAAAGAAATGAGGAAGTAGTAAAGATAAGAACAGAAACCAGGGAAATTGAAAACAGGAGAACAGTAGAGAAAAATCAATGATGGAAAGCTTTGGCTTTTTAAAGAATAAGATAAGGAAATGGATAATCCTCTAGCAAGTCTGATAAATATTAAAAAAAAGGGACACAAATCACCAAAATTAGGAATGAAATATGAAGTGTCATTACAGAGCCTGAAAGCCAATAAAAGGAGTGTAAAGCTGGAATCAAGATTGCCGGGAGAAATATCAATAACCTCAGATATGCTGATGACACCACCCTTATGGCAGAAAGTGAGGAGGAGCTACAAAGCCTCTTGATGAAAGTGAAGGAGAGCGAAAAAGTTGGCTTAAAGCTCAACATTCAGAAAACGAAGATCATGGCATCTGGTCCCATCACTTCATGGGAAATAGATGGGGAAACAGTGGAAACAGTGTCAGACTTTATTTTTTGGGGCTCCAAAATCACTGCAGATGGTGACTGCAGCCATGAAATTAAAAGACTCTTACTCCTTGGAAGAAAAGTTATGACCAACCTAGATAGTATATTCAAAAGCAGAGACATTACTTTGCCGACTAAGGTCCACCTAGTCAAGGCTATGGTTTTTCCTGTGGTCATGTATGGATGTGAAAGTTGGACTGTGAAGAAAGCTGAGTGCCGAAGAATCGATGCTTTTGAACTGTGGTGTTGGAGAAGACTCTTGAGAGTCCCTTGGACTGCGAGGAGATCCAACCAGTCCGTTCTGAAGGAGATCAGCCCTGGGATTTCTTTGGAAGGACTGATGCTAAAGCTGAAACTCCAGTACTTTGGCCACCTCATGCAAAGAGTTGACTCATTGGAAAAGACTCTGATGCTGGGAGGGATTGGGAGCGGGAGGAGAAGGGGACAACCGAGAATGAGATGGCTGAATGGCATCATGGACTCGATGGACGTGAGTCTGAGTGAACTCCGGGAGATGGTGATGGATAGGGAGGCCTGGCGTGCTGCGATTCATGGGGTCGCGAAGCGTCGGACACGACTGAGCGACTGAACTGAACTGAACTGAAAGGAATACTGAAAACAACTCTAAACACATAAACTTGACAACTTAGAAAAATATGAACCAATTTCTCGAAAAACTTAAAGTATCAAAATTCAACCATGATGAAATACTTTTTTATTAATGCATTTTATGAGATCAATATCCTGATAATAAAACCAGAAGAGATAGTACAAAGCAAGAAAAGTACAGATCAATCTCTCTCAGAAATTTATAGAAAAAAATCCTCAATAAAATATTAGCCAACTTCAGCAATTTTTTGATTAAAAAAAAACAACACCAATTCCAACTGGCAGTTATTTCAGGTGTACAAGGATGGTTTAACACTTGAAAATCAATCAATGAAATCCACCATATCAACAGATTAAAGAAAAAAAATGACTGCATCAATAAATGAAGAAAAAGAACTTGATAAATTCAACACTCATTTATTACAGAAAAACATCTTAGCAATATGGAAATATAGAGAAATTTCCTCAACTTGATAAAACATTATCTAAAAAACCAACAGCTAACATTATGTGTCCTCAGTCACTCAATTATGTTGGACTCTTTGTGACCCCAGCCTGACTATAGCCTGTCAGGCTCCTTTGTCCATGGGATTTTCCAAGCAAGAATACTGAAGAGGGCTGCCATTTCCTTTTCCAACCTAACATTGTGCTTACTGATAAAAGATTGAATGCTCCCACTTAAGGGAACAAGGCAAGCATAATTAGTCTTACAATTCTTATTTAATATGATACTGGATATTCTAGCCAGCCACAATAAGGTATGAAGAGGAAATACAAGGCATACAGACTGAAAAGAAAGACATGAAATTAAGCTTTCCCAATTTGCAGATAACACAATTGCCTATATAGAAAATCCTGAGGAGTCTACAAAATCAGTCTTCTAGAAATAAGTGAATTCAGCAAGATCACATGATATAATATAAAAATTTTAAAAATTAGGTATACATATGTATACTAATAATAAACATGTAGGTACTAAAATTAAAAATACAGTATTATTTACAACTGATGAAAAATGGAGATACTTAGATGTAATAACAACAAAATATAGACAGGATTTGTTTACTGAAAATTACACAGTGCTGATAAAAGAAATCAAAAAGATCTAAATAAACAGAGAATGGAGTCAACATTATAAAGATGTCAATTCTCTCTCAAATTGATATACAGTTTTATCAAAATCCTAAACATTTCTAGTAATGTTTCTAGTAGGAATAGGCAACATTATTTCAAAATGTGTATAAAAAAGTAAAGGAACTAAAACAGTTAGTACAATTTTTAAACAGAAGTATAAAGTGGGAAGAATCAGTCTATGCAATTTCAAGACATTATATAGCTATAGTAATCCACATTGTATGTATTGGTGGAGGTATAGATACATAGGGACTTCCCTGGTGTCTTAGACGGTAAAGTGTCTGTCTACAATGTGGGAGACCTGGGTTTAATCCCTGGTTTGGGAAGATCTCCTGGAGAAGGAAATGGCAATCCACTCCAGTACTATTGCCTGGAAAATCCCATGGACAGAGGAGCCTGGTAGGCTGCAGTCCATGGGGTCACAAAGAGTCGGACACGACTGAGCGACTTCACTTTCTTTCACCATAGATACATAGATCAATGGAACAAAATAGAGAACACAGAAATAGACTCACACAAGTATGACAAATTGATACTATTTCCCACAAAGGTGCAAAAGCAATTCAATGGAGAAAGAAAGCTTTTTCAACAAATGATGCTGAATTGGGCATGCATAGGTACACAAATAGACATTGACCTAAGTTTCACATTTCATGGAAAAATTAACTCAAAAGAGATCATTAACTTAAACGTAATATTTAAATGTATAAAATATTTAAAACACAGTACATGAGAAAAATCTTTGGAGTCTAGAACTAGGTAAAGAAATCTTAGATAAATTGAACTTCATTTAAATTAAAGTGTTGTGAAACAAATTGTTCATAGGATGAAGACACAAGTTACAGACGGAGAGAAAATATTTGCAAGTTATATATCTGACAAATGACTCATGTCTAGAATATATAGAGAGCAATCCCTACTTTAAACAGTAAATAACAAAATCCAAAACAGATTTTAAAATGGGAAAAACATGAAAGAGATTTCGCTTAAAACGATATAAAGATGTCAAACAGGCACATGGTGTTTAGTGTTACTAGTCAGTGAAAGTGAAAGTGAAAGTCTCTCAGTCATGTTCGACTCTGAAACCCCATGAACTATACAGTCCATGGAATTCTCCAGGCCAGAATACTGGAGTGGGTAGCTTTTCCCTTCNATTTCGCTTAAAACGATATAAAGATGTCAAACAGGCACATGGTGTTTAGTGTTACTAGTCAGTGAAAGTGAAAGTGAAAGTCTCTCAGTCATGTTCGACTCTGAAACCCCATGAACTATACAGTCCATGGAATTCTCCAGGCCAGAATACTGGAGTGGGTAGCTTTTCCCTTCTCCAGGGGATCTTCCCAACCCAGGGATGGAACCCAGGTGTCTCACATTGCAAGCTGATTCTTTACCAGCTGAGCCACAGGGGAAGCCCTATTAAGGAAATGCAAATTAAAATCACAGTGATCTCATTGTACACTTTGCAGAATGGACAAAATAAAACATAGTGACATCATCAAATGCTGCAGAAGAAATTGGGTTATGCATTGTTGTTGGAATGCACAATGAAACAAACAGCCTGAAAAATAGTTTGACAGTTTCTTAAAACAGTAAAAAAGCAACTGTCATAAAACTGAGCAATCATATTATTGGACACTTCCTCCAGAGAGATAAAAAATTATATCTACACAAAAAACTTGTTAAACAGTGTTCATAGCAGTTTTACTTATAATAGTCAAAACTAGAAATGGTGAAAATACCTTATGATGGGAGAATAAATAAACTGTGCACCACACATACCATGGGTTGCTACCTAGTAATGGACAAATTTTTGACACAGATAATAACACCTTGAATAGATCTAAAGAATTTCATTTTATAGTGTCTAGAATAAACTATATTATACAGGTGGAGAAAAGATTAATAGTTTCTAGGGGTTAGGGGGCCTTCCTGGGTGTCACTAGTGGTAAAGAACTGCCTGCTAATGCAGGAGACATAGGTTCCATCCCTGGATTGGGAAGATACCCTGGAGGAGGGCATGGTAACACACTCCAGTATTCTTGCCTGGAGAATCCTCATGGGCAGAGGAGCCTGGTGGGCTGCAATCCAGCGTTGCAGAGTCAGACATGACTGAGTGGCTTAGCATGCACACAGGGGTTAGGAATTGAGATATGGATATGGAAGTGAGTGCAGTTGTAAGGTGATAGCACAAAATTGCCTCATGATGATAGGACAGCTGTGTATCTTGATAGTGGTAATAGTATGCAAAGCTATGCATGCTATAAAATTGCATGGAATTATACACACATATATGCACATACAGGTATACATGTATTGTGTGAAATTTGAATGCACTCTGAGAATGAAACCAATAGTATCAATGCTGTTTTATTACATTTCATATTGCAGTATACTTATGTAAGATATTTAGTTTGCAAGAAGATGAGACAAAAGATGCACAAGATATCCATGTATTANGCATGGAATTATACACACATATATGCACATACAGGTATACATGTATTGTGTGAAATTTGAATGCACTCTGAGAATGAAACCAATAGTATCAATGCTGTTTTATTACATTTCATATTGCAGTATACTTATGTAAGATATTTAGTTTGCAAGAAGATGAGACAAAAGATGCACAAGATATCCATGTATTATTCTTTGCAAGATTTCTTTGGCCACCATGGATGCCATCCTGAGCTCACTCCAGCTCTGACATTCCATGAAACGCTTTTGCTCTACAGAGACGCCCTCTCCCAGGTTCAGGCTCTGATTTTTCATAGCAATGAGACATCCCATTTGCCATGCAATACCCACATCATTTGGCTTGGGTAGACACTCATGCGCAGCCCTCTCCTTTCCTTGCAGAAACTCTCCTCACACTATTTGAGGATGTTTTCTTCTTCCTGCTAAAGCTTAGATATCTTGTGGCAGAAGCTTTCCTAAGCAGATGTCCTTCTCACTCAGGTTGAGCTCTTATACTCTGATCATGGCCACTGCAGCTTCCCCTCAGCACATTAGTGTGGATGGCTACCTTCCACTGCCCCATCTGATGATTTCAGGGCTGTATTGTTCAAGAAAGGAAGGGAATTGAAAAGAAGGAAACAAAGGAAAAAGAAAATTCATAGGAAAAGGAAAATGAAAAAGAAGGAAAGAGAAGGGATATGATAGGAATAAACATTAATGAGGGAAAAAGTCAGGATTTAAAAATGACATTTCAGAAGTAATTCTTTTTGCTGTACAAGATTTTGCTAAGAATGAGGAGGTTAACATTAGGATAATACTTCATAACCTCAGCACTGGCACACAATCAGTTCAGTTCAGTTCAATTCAGTCACTCCGTTGTGTGCGACTTTTTGCAACCGCATGAATCGCAGCACACCAGGCCTCCCTGTCCATGACCAACTCCTGGAGTTCGCTCTGATTCATTTCCATCGAGTCAGTGATGCCATCCAGCCTCTCATCCTCGGTCGTCCCCTTCTCCTCCTGCCCCCAATCCCTCCCAGCATCAGAGTCTTTTCCAATGAGTCAACTCTTTGCATGAGGTGGCCAAAATACTGGAGTTTCAGCTTTAGCATCATTCCTTCCAAAGAAATCCCAGGGCTGATCTTCTTCAGAATGGACCGGTTGGATCTCCTTGCAGTCCAAGGGACTCTCAAGAGTCTTCTCCAACACTACAGTTCAAAAGCATCAATTCTTCGGAGCTCAGCTTTCTTCACAGCTTAACTCTTACATCCATACATGACTACCAGAAAAACCATAGCCTTGACTAGACGGACCTTAGTCGGCAAAGTAATGTCTCTGCTTTTGAATATGCTATCTAGGTTGATCATAACTTTTCTTCACAATTCTTATACTCTGATCATGGCCACTGCAGCTTCCCCTCAGCACATTAGTGTGGATGGCTACCTTCCACTGCCCCATCTGATGATTTCAGGGCTGTATTGTTCAAGAAAGGAAGGGAATTGAAAAGAAGGAAACAAAGGAAAAAGAAAATTCATAGGAAAAGGAAAATGAAAAAGAAGGAAAGAGAAGGGATATGATAGGAATAAACATTAATGAGGGAAAAAGTCAGGATTTAAAAATGACATTTCAGAAGTAATTCTTTTTGCTGTACAAGATTTTGCTAAGAATGAGGAGGTTAACATTAGGATAATACTTCATAACCTCAGCACTGGCACACAATCAGTTCAGTTCAGTTCAATTCAGTCACTCCGTTGTGTGCGACTTTTTGCAACCGCATGAATCGCAGCACACCAGGCCTCCCTGTCCATGACCAACTCCTGGAGTTCGCTCTGATTCATTTCCATCGAGTCAGTGATGCCATCCAGCCTCTCATCCTCGGTCGTCCCCTTCTCCTCCTGCCCCCAATCCCTCCCAGCATCAGAGTCTTTTCCAATGAGTCAACTCTTTGCATGAGGTGGCCAAAATACTGGAGTTTCAGCTTTAGCATCATTCCTTCCAAAGAAATCCCAGGGCTGATCTTCTTCAGAATGGACCGGTTGGATCTCCTTGCAGTCCAAGGGACTCTCAAGAGTCTTCTCCAACACTACAGTTCAAAAGCATCAATTCTTCGGAGCTCAGCTTTCTTCACAGCTTAACTCTTACATCCATACATGACTACCAGAAAAACCATAGCCTTGACTAGACGGACCTTAGTCGGCAAAGTAATGTCTCTGCTTTTGAATATGCTATCTAGGTTGATCATAACTTTTCTTCACAATACTATTTCACAATTAACTATTGATATGTGTAGTTAGTTGTGAGGGTTTTCAAATATTATTTAGTGCTAATAATAAAAGCCCCATTTTTTTGCGTATGAATTTCTTTTTTGACATAGCAGAAAGAGTTCAAGGTTATTTTTATTAAAAAAAAGTACTTGGATACTGATAAGATTTTTGAATGGTGGTAGGGGAAGCAGAGTTACTACATCTAGGTTTTCATCTGTATAAATGTAAACATAACTCACAGTGTATTTTGTGGTAGCTGTGGCTCAGACGGTAAATAATCTACCCACAATGCGGGAGACCCTGGTTCGATCTTTGAGTGGGGAAGATCCCCTGGAGAAGGGAATGGCAACCCACTCCAGTACTCTTGCCTGGAAAATCCCCATGGACAGAGGAGCCTGGCTGGCTACAGTCCATGGGGTCGCAGAGTCAAACAGAACTGAGCGATTAGGCATGCCATGGCACAAGATGATTTAGAATGACTGCATTAGAGAGTTAGTCCTAATTTTTCTAGTTGTAACATAAAAATTTTTAAATAAGTAAAATAAAGATTAAATTCATAAATTTAGAGTAAATAAACTTTAATCAAGGAGTGGGCAGACTCTAGTTTTGAACTGAGTTCAACCAAAACTCAATTCTCAATGAGTTTTACATGAATAAAAAGCAAGTTTACTTCCAAAGGGAAATATTGCACATACTGTGCATAATTTAAATAAGGTACTTTCTTATGCACATTTCAGAGAAACATATTATACAAAGGGAGGAAGAAGCACATGCTCACCCATAAGAATGAAGGTCATAGCAAAGAATTTTGGTTTATAGTGATATATGGTGAGTTTTCACTGTTAACTCTTCTGCATTTCAAATAAAATAACATTCCAGATCATGGCATAAAAGCGAGAATTTAATTCAATTGCACTAACTAGCTATATATACACCATTTTATAACCTATTAAAATTTATTGAGAGGATCTGTCATACATACTTAAAATTTGGATCATATTTGGCTTTAAAAGTAGACAAACATGCTGTTTTCAGAGATTACTCTAATTACTTTTAAAGTAAAATTTTTATTGAAGTGTAACACACTTAAAGAAATGTCTGAAAACATGTACAACTTATATTTTTGTCTTTAGCTTTCTTTTCCAATAGATTCATTGAGGTATAAATGACAAACAATAAATTATACATGTAAAGTGTATATTTTAATAAGTTTTCACATATATGTTCTCCCATTGAACCACCACCACAATCAAGTCAATGTACATATCCATCACCTTCAAAAGTTTCTTTATTCCTCTTGGTAATTTCATCCTTTTACTTTCTTCTACCTCTAACCCCAGTAAATAACTGAGTTATTTTCTATCAATAATAGTTAGTTTGATTTTTCTAAGATGTTTTGCACAAATTAAATCATTTTTATATACTCTTTTACATCTGGTTTCTTTCACTTAGCCTAATACCCTTGATATCCATCCAAGTTGGTGTGTATCAGAGCCTTCCTTTTTGTTACTGAAAGGTTCTACGAAGACTTACAAGACCTTTTAGAACTAACACTCCCAAAAGATGTCCTTTTCATTATAGGGGACTCGAATGCAAAAGTAGGAAGTCAAGAAACACCTGGAGTAACAAGAAAATTTGGCCTTGGAGTAAGGAATGAAGCCAGGCAAAAGCTAACTGAGTTTTGCCAAGAGAATGCACTGGTCATAGCAAACATCCTCTTCCAACAACACAAGAGAAAACTCTACACATGGACATCACCAGATGGTCAACACCAAAATTAGATTGATTATAATATTTGCAGACAAAGATGGAGAAGCTCTATACAGTCAACAAAAACAAGACCAGGAGTGGACTGTGGCTCTGATCATGAACTCTTTATAGCCAAATTCAGACTTAAATTGAATAAAGTAGGGAAAACCACTAGACCATTCAGATATGATTTAAATCAAATCCCTTATGATCATACAGTGGAAGTGAGAAAAAAAATTTAAGGGACTGGATCTGAAAGATAGAGCGCCTGATGAACTATGGATGGAGGTTCATGACATTGTATAGGAGACAGGGATCAAGACCTTTCCCATGGAAAAGAAATGCAAAAAACAAAATGGCTGTCTGGGGAGGCCTTACAAATAGCAGTGAAAAAAAGAGAATCAAAAAGGAAAAAGGAAAGATATAAGCATCTGAATGCAGAGTTCCAAAGAATTGCAAGAGATAAGAAAGCCTTCCTCAGTGATCAGTGCAAAGAAATAGAGGAAAACAACAGAATGGGAAACACTAGAGATCTCTTCAAAAATATTAGAGATTCCAAGGGAACATTTCATGCAAAGATGGGCTCGGTAAAGAACAGAAATGGTATGGACTTAATAGAAGCAGAAGATATTAAGAAGAGGTGGCAAGAATACATAGAAGTACTGTACAAAAAAGATCTTCATGACCCAGATAATCATGATGATGTGATCACTGATATAGAGCCAGACATCGTGGAATGTGAAGTCAAGTGGGCCTTAGAAAGCATCACTAGGAACAAAGCTAGTGGAGGTGAGGGAATTCCAGTTGAGATATTTAAAATACTGAAAGATTAGACTATTTATTAATAGTAGTCTTGTTTTCCCAAGTGGTGATAGTGGTAAAGAATCTGCCTATTAATGCAGGAGATGCAAGAGATGTGGGTTTGATTCCTGGGTCTGGAAGATACCCTGGAGTAGAGTATGGCAACACACTCCAGTAATTCTTTTCTGGAGAATCACATGGACAGAGGAACCTGGCAGGCTACAGTCCATGGGGCCATAAAGAATCAGACACAACTAAGCAGCTGAGACCCTGATGCTGGGAAAGATTGAAGGTAAAAAGACAAGAGGACATCAGAGGATGAGATGGTTAAATAGTATCACTGACTCAGTGTACATGAATTTGAGCAAAGTCTGGGAGGTAGTGAAGAACAGGGAAGCCTGGTATGCTACAGTCCATGAGGTGGCAAAGAGTTGTCATGACTTAGTGACTGAAAAACAACGAAATAGTAGTTTGCCTACATTATATAAAATAAACTAATACTAGAGGCTGAAGGTCAGTTTTCATTCCAATTCCAAAGAAAGGCAATGCCAAGGAGTGCTCAAACTACCGCACAATTGCACCCATCTCACATGCTAGTAAAGTAATGCTCAAAAGTCTCCAAGCCAGGCTTCAGCAATATGTGAACCGTGAACTGCCTGATGTTGTTCAAGCTGGTTTTAGAACAGGCAGAGGAACCAGAGATCAAATTGCCAACATCCGCTGGATCATGGAAAAAGCAAGAGAGTTCCAGAAAAACATCTATTTCTGCTTTATTGACTATGCCAAAACCTTTGACTGTGTGGATCACAATCAACTGTGGAAAATTCTGAAAGAGATGGGAATACGAGACCACCTGATATGCCTCTTGAGAAATCTGTATAGAGGTCAGGATGCAACAGTTAGAACTGGACATGGAACAACAGACTGGTTCCAAATAGGAAAAGGAGTACGTCAAGGCTGTATATTGTCACCCTGCTTATTTAACTTATATGCAGAGTACATCATGAGAAACCCTGGACTGGAAGAAACACAAGCTGGAATCAAGATTGCCAGTAGAAATATCAATAACCTCAGATATGCAGTTGACACCACCCTTATGGGAGGAAGCAAAGAAGCACTAAAGAGCCTCTTGAAGAAAGCAAAAGAGGAGAGTGAAAAAGTTGGCATAAAGCTCAACATTCAGAAAACTAAGATCATGGCATCCTGTCCCATCACTTCATGGCAAATAAATGGAGAAACTGGCTGACTTTATTTCTGGGGGCTCCAAAATCACTGCAGACAGTGACTGCAGCCATGAAATTAAAGGACGCTTACTCTTTGAAAGAAAATTTATGACCAATCTAGATAGCATATTAAAAAGCAGAGAAATTATTTTGCCAACAAAGGTCCGTCTAGTCAAGGCTATGTATGGTAGTCATTCATGAATGTGAGAGTTGGACTATAAAGAAAGTTGAGTGCTGAAGAATTGATGCTTTTGAACTGTGGTGTTGGAAAAGACTCTTGAGAGTCCCTTGGACTACAAGGAGATCCAACCAGTCCATCCTAAATGAAATCAGTCCTGAATATTCTTTGGAAGGACTGATGTTGAAGCTGAAACTGCAATACTTTGGCCACCTGATTGGAAGAACTGATTCATTTGAAAAGACCCTGATGCTGAGAAAGATTGAAGGCAGAGGAGAAAAGAATGACAGATGATGAGATGGTTGGATCGCATCAGTGACTCAATGGACATGAGTTTGAGTAAACTCCAGGAGTTGGTGATGGACAGGGAGGCCTGGCATGCTGCAGTCCATGGGGTAGCAAAGAGTTGTATGTGACTGAGTGACTGAACTGAACTGACAAAGAAAATTGTTATGAAGATTCATGTACAGGTTTATGTGAACATGTTTCCATTTCTCTGCGACAGTTATCTGTAATTGGCATGGCCAGATCATATTGTAGGTGTGTTTATCAATTCTTTTTTAAAACTGGCTCATTTCTAGGACTATCTCAGATTTTCAAAATCTTAGCCCCTATAATCCTTGTTGCTTTAGTGGCTCTCAGATGAATTTGTTTATCCAATTTTTCTAACTGATCTATCTCAAGCTGCTTTGAGCTGCTGAGAAACAAAAAGCTAAATTTCACTTTTTTAAATAATGCATTTTTGAAATATCTGGTGTTAAACTGTAGAAGTCAGTGGGCTTTTAATCACATACAGGGCAACTTTGCTAAATTGTCTTCCTAATTTTAATAATATGTGGATTCTTTTGAGGTTTTATATGGAAATAGCATCACCAGTCTTTTGGCTTATTTGATTTTTTAAAAAAATATAAATATTTTTATTTTAATTGGAGGTTAATTACTTTACAATATTGTATAGGTTTTGCGATGCATCAGAATGAATCCACCACAAGTATACACGTGTTCCCCATCCCGAACGCTCCTCCCTCCTTCCTCCCCGTTCGATCCCTTTGGGTCGTCCCAGTGCACCAACCCCAAGCATCCAGTATCATGCATCGAACCTGGACTGGCGATTCATTTCATATATGACATTATACATGTTTCAATGCCATCCTCCCAAATCATCCCACCCTCAGACTGTTCTATACATCTGTGTCTCTTTTGCTGTCTCGCATACAGGGTTATCATTACCATCTTTCTAAATTCCATATATATGTGTTAGTATACTGTATTGTTGATTTTACATTCCTTATTTTTATTTTTTATTTTTTACTGTACTGACCAGAATCATCAAAACATGGTTGAAAAATATGATGTCTTATTCTTGATTTTAAGAGAAATGCTGTTAAGATTTTACAGTTGTTATGTTAGCTTTAAGTTTTCATGAGATGCCCTTTATCAGGTTTTAAAAACCCCTTTCTACTTGTAAGTGTCTGAGACCTTTCCTTTTATCAGAAATTGTATTAAATAACTTTTCTGCATTTTTAAAGATGATGGAGATTTTACTTTTTTAGTTTCTTTTTTGGGGGTGAGTGTTATTTTTTATACTCAGAACACCACTTATAACTGTAAATGTTCCTTTAAAAAAAGGAAAAATGAGCTTAATGTTCATTATAGAGACATGACCAAAATTACAGTAAATACACTAAGTTGAATATTAAGTATTAGATTATATACTGATGTGGAAAGTGTTTAAGGTATATAAATGTAAAAACAGGATATATATATATATATATATATATGCAGAGAGAGAGAGAGAAAGAGAGAGAGTATGCTTACAACTAAATTCTAAAAATTGGAAGAAAATGTACACATACAAAAAAGAATTACAGCAGAAGCAGTGCCAGACTACTATGAATGGAAAATACAGCTAATTCCAGAAAGGTCTGAATTGTGATATGCAAATTCATCAGACAAATTGTTTTCAAATTCTAAACTAAGAAATACTGTAATTTCTTTCCAGGTTTATTGATGTATAGTTGACAAAAAATTATATTTAAGTAAGGTATGCAATATAATGTTTTTAAATATATACAAATTGTGATATGATAACCACAATCAAGACAATTAACATATCCATTACTTCACATAGTTACTACTTTTTCCCTTGTGAGAACAATTAAGGTCTACTCTCTTAAAAATTTTCAAGTATATAGTACAGTATTGTAAACGAGATGTTGAACTGTCCTCGTATTTCTGGAGAAAATTTAATTTGGACATAATGTGTCATTTTTTAATATGTTGTTGTGTTTCATTGGCTAATACGTTGTTCAAGATTGTTATCCCTCTGTGTTCCTAGGTGTGTTTGGCCAGAAAATTTTCTTTCTTACATTGTTATTTTTGGGTTTTGTTGTCATGGTTATGCTATCTTCATAAAGGGACATAGAAGTATTACAATTTTTGACTTTTCTGAAAAAATTGTTTATGAAATTATCTGTTCATTGAATGTTTGTCATCATTTGTAACTCCATTTGGTCATTCATGTTCATAATTCTTATTTATTTATTTTTTGGGGAAATTTATTTTTTTATTTTTTAATTAATTTATTCTTAGTTAGAGGCTAATTACTTTACAATATTGTATTGGTTTTGCCATACATTGACATGAATCCACCATGGCTGTACATGTGTTCCCCATTCTGAACCCCCCTCCCACTTGCCTCTCCATCCTGTCCCTCTGGGTCCTACAAGTGCACCAGCCCCGAGCATCCTGTCTCATGCATCAAACCTACACTGGCGATTCGTTTCACACATGATAATATTCATGTTTCAATGCCATTCTCCCAAATCATCCCAGCCTCACCCTCTCCCACAGAGTCCAAAAGACTGTTCTATACATCTGTGTCTCTTTTGCTGTCTCGCATACAGGGTTATTGTTACCATCTTTCTAAATTCCATATATATGCAATAGTATACTGTATTGGTACTTTTCTTTCTGGCTTACTTCACTCTGTATAATAGGCTCCAGGTTCATTCACCTCGTTAGAACTGATTCAAATGTATTCTTTTTAATGGCTGAGTAATACTTCATTGTGTATATGTACCACAGCTTTCTTATCCATTCATCCGCTGATGGACATCTAGGTTGCTTCCATGTTCTGGCTATTAGAAAGAGTGCTGCGATGAATATTGGGGTACAAGTGTTATCTTTCAATTCTGGTTTCCTCAGTGTGTATGCCCAGCGGTGAGATTGCTGGGTCATAAGGCAGTTCTATTTCCAGTTTTTTAAGGAATCTCCACACTCTTCTCCATAGTGGCTGTACTAGTTTGCATTCCCACCAACAGTGTAAGAGGGTTCCCTTTTCTCCACACCCTCTCCAGCATTTATTGCTTGTAGACTTTTGGATAGCAGCCATTCTGACTGGTGTGAAATGGTACCTCATTGTGGTTTTGATTTGCATTTCTCTGATAATGAGTGATGTTGAGCATCTTTTCATGTGTTTGTTAGCCATCTGTATGTCTTCTTTGGAGAAATGTCTATTTAGTTCTTTGGCCCATTTTTTGATTGGGTCTTCCATAGTGGCTGTACTAGTTTGCATTCCCACCAACAGTGTAAGAGGGTTCCCTTTTCTCCACATCCTTTCCAGCATTTATTGCTTGTAGACTTTTGGATAACAGCCATTCTGACTGGCGTGAAATGGTACCTCATTGTGGTTTTGATTTGCATTTCTCTGATAATGAGTGATGTTGAGCATCTTTTCATGTGCTTGTTAGCCATCTGTATGTCTTCTTTGGAGAAATGTCTGTTTAGTTCTTTGGCCCATTTTTTGATTGGGTCATTTATTTTTCTGGAATTGAGCTGCAGGAGTTGCTTATATATTTTTGAGATTAGTTCCTTGTCAACTGCTTCATTTGCTATTATTTTCTCCCATTCAGAAGGCTGTCTTTTCACCTTGCTTAGAATTTCCTTTGTTATGCAGAAGCTTTTAATTTTAATTAGGTCCCATTTATTTTTTCTTTTATTTCCAGTATTCTGGGAGGTGGGTCTTAGAGAATCCTGCTGTGATTTATGTCAGAGAGTGTTTTGCCTCTAGGAGTTTTATAGTTTCTGGTCTTACGTTTATTTCTGACTGGTGTGAAGTGGTATCTCATTGTGGTCTTGATTTGCATTTCTCTGATAATGAGTGATGTTGAACATCTTTTCATGTGTTTGTTAGCCATCTGTATGTCTTCATTGGAGAAATGTCTGTTTAGTTCTTTGGCCCACTTTTTGATTTGGCCATTTGTTTTTCTGGAATTGAACTACATGAGCTACTTGTATATTTTTGAGACTAATTCTTTGTAAGTTCCTTCATTTGATATTATTTTCTCCCATTCTGTAGGCTGTCTTTTCACCTTGTTTATAGTTTCCTTCATTGTGAAAAGCTTTTAAGTTTAATTATGTCCCATTTGTTTAGTTTTACTTTTATTTCCATTACTCTGGGAGGTGGGTCATAGAGGATCCTGCTATGATTTACATCAGAGAGTGTTTTGCCTATGTTTTCCTCTAGGAGTTTTATAGTTTCTGGTCTTACGTTTAGATCTTTAATCCATTTTGAGTTTATTTTTGTGTATGGTGTTAGAAAGTGTTCTAGTTTCATTCTTTTACAAGTGGTTGACCAGTTTTCCCAGCACCACTTGTTAAAGAGATTGTCTTTTCTCCATTGTATATTCTTGCCTCTTTTATCAAAGATAAGGTGTCCATAGGTGCATGGATTTATCTCTGGGCTTTCTATTTTGTTCTATTGATCTATATTTCTGTCTTTGATACCATACTGTTTTGATGACTGTAGCTTTGTAGTATAGTCTGAAGTCAGGCAGGTTGATTCCTCCAGTTCCATTCTTCTTTCTCAAGATTGCTTTGGCTACTCAAGGTTTTCTTTTGTATTTCTATACAAATTGTGAAATTACTTGTTCTAGTTCTCTGAAAAATAGGCAGGTGGATTCTTTACCACTGAGCCATCAAGGAAGCCCTCAGATCTCTGGCATAGCAAGTTATATATATAAAAAAGAAGTTAGTTATAAAACAATGTCAGTTGCTTATGACACCAGAAAAAAGGAAAATACATGAGATATGGATATTTTCATATCCTTAAAAACTTTATAATACAGTTTCTTATGATTATCAAATATCTTTAAAGCTATTTATTAAATATTATGCATATCTTCTAAAATATTCCTTGATTTATTTTACTGATTCAGTTAATGATGTAGAAAACTTTTTTCCTACTGTTTACTGCTTGTATTCCATATAAAACAATCTAAAACATCTTTAAAAATATTTTTGAAAAATTCATTCTTTTAAGTGAGAAATGAAGTACATATTCATTGCAGAAAAACCAGAAAGAAGCAAGAAGAAAAAAATTTAAAATGCCCATAGTGTCACTTTACCTGCTGAAAAACGATGTTAATGGTTTGGTCTATTCCTTTCCTGACTCTTCTCTGTTCATGTATATGGACAAATGTGGTTTTTTACATAAAAATAGACATCAGGTAATTTTGTAATCTACTTTGTAAAAACTTGACAATAGAGCTGAGCCTTCTGTTTCTGAGGTTTCACATCCGTGGATTTAAACAACCTAACATAAAAAGTATATGAAAAAAAATTCTAGAAAGTTTCAAAAAGCAAAACCTGAATTTTTTGCACACTGTCATTTATTTACATTGTATTAGGTATTATAAGTAATATAGAGGTTAACGTATATGGGGGGGGAATGGTCACAATTTATGTACAAATATTTTATCATTTTCTATAAGGGATTTGGAACCAATCCCTCATAGATACCAAGGGGCAATTGTATATTGCTGATATTTTTGAGTCCTGGCAGTTCTTTTAGCAGAAGATATGAACTTTTTTTGCCAAGTAAAGGTAGATGGGTATTGAAATTGTGATACTCAGGCATCTTAAATTGACCTGTGACCAGAATCCATTCCCTGAGGACTTGTCTTTAGTGGTGTTTAATCTTAACCAATTTCAAATGCTTCTGGGAAGAATGAATAAAGTCTTAGTGGTCCTGTAGGATTCTCTGTGTTTCATTTCTTTTCTCTCTTTTTACTAAAGTCCTGATTTTCTCCCCTCCTCCTCTTGCGTTTTTCCTTAGTAAATGACGTTTCTTTCAGTTACTCAAGTCTATATTTGGGGATCATCCTTAACGCCTTTCTTTCTCTCAAGCCCCAGGTCCAATCTGTAAAGAAATTATGCCAGCTTTCTCATTACTTTTCTACGCTATTAAAAGTAGTTTATTGATTTGGGCTTCGCTGTGAAAATTTCTAGGAAGTTGTAGCAGTCTTACTGCTCCATGCAATGGAGCAGTAGATCTGCTCCACCATATATTTCATCTCATCAGATCACACTTCACAATTTTGTTTGGAAGAGGATGATAGGAAAGACCAAAGGGGGCAGACTGAAAGATAAAACCACCAAATAGCTTTACAGAGATGTCAGTTGAGCACACACATAGGAGCATCAGGCAATGGAAGTGACATTCCAAATGACATGTCTTTTTCCCCCTCTATACACTGAAAATGCTCGTATTAATAGACAGCAGATAAAAGGTGAAAGAATACAATTCATAGTAACTCATGTTAAAGCTTACAGGTAAAAGACTGAATTCTTGTGTGAAATAAATGGCTTCCCACTTAATAAACTGGAGTTGTTCCAAGGACGTCTTTTCATTTATGGAGCAGGTGCAGATGAAGTTTTGAGAAACTTGTGCAGTTTTTTTTTGATAAAACATTTAATTAACAAGCTTGAAAACAGTGGAGCACTTGAAGTGGGAATAAAACAATTGTTGTATATCAAACAGTGCAAATCCAATTTGTGAATACAACTGTGTTGAAAAGCTTTAAAATATTAATAAATTGATGTAGGCTTTAAAAATGAAGTTTTAATTTTCTTTCAAGGTTTTCCCTTGAGGCAAGTTCTAAACCAGAAAAGATGTTCAAATGAATGCAAAAAAAAAAGTATATTCTCTTTGAAGGTCCGAAAGCTAATTTAAAGGAAACAAGATGAAAAGGAGTTAGAATATAATCAAATGCAAACGTATCTCTAAATGTGCATTTATTTTGTTAAGATTGTTTGGAATTACATTTGCTGTCATGAGTCTTTAATAACTTGTTTTTTGAGTTTAAACCCAACAGATTTGAAAAAATAATACAATATGAAAGATACATGTTATTTCCCAGGGGACTAAACCATAAGGAGATCTGTGACAGTTATTTAATAAAGAGAACCTTCAGAAATATACCATTTTGAGATAAGAAAATTTCAGTTAAAGACCTAAAAGACCTTTACAGTAAATTTCCTATAAAGTAATTATTTCTGATTCCTGCCTTTTATGTCAAGAGCATGAGTTGTTGTTCACACTAGATTTTGCCCTGGGTCATGGTGTTCGCTGGACTCTCAGGTGTGTCTTTTTGTGACTCTTTCTTGCCCTGCAGAACAAGCCGGATAAACTCCCGTGATGAACTCATGGCAGGATAAACTCTCACCAGGTCTTGTGGTGGAGTGTCCAGAATTGATAGGCTACCAGTGCACCTTTCCTTTAAAGTGTCTCCTGTTGGAAAAACAGAGCAAGTAAAAATCACTAAACAGCTTCTGGGAAAGGCTGCCTGCACTGTGGGGACCTAATAAGATTAAAGAGAAATTTGATTGCTTTCTCCCTCCTGACAAAGGCTCATTCCCCAGAAGTGATCCTGAAGTTATCAGAAGAAAATTAAAGATATGTAGTATAATGTTTCCCAAGGCACTGAATAGAAAAAGGCAGAATCCTATTCAGTAGTCTACAGAATCCTGGTTATTCAGTAGTCCACAAACATTTTGAATAACTCTTCCCACTCGTCATACTACCAAATAGGTTAAAAATAGCCATTGAATAAAAGATAATGCTCTGATGTGCCTTTTATGAAAACTGAGGATCTTGATTCCAAATGCTTAGTTTTCATGTCTTGAAATTATATTACTGAACTCTGAATATATTGATTTGTTTTTGTTTAGAAAAAGAAGGGCTTCCCTGGTGGCTCAAATGGTAAAGAATCTGCCTGCAGCGCAGGAAATCTGGGTTCAATCTTTGGTTTGGGAAGATCCCCTGAAGTAGGAAATGACAACCTGTTCCAGTATTCCTGCCTATAGAATTCCATGGACAGTGAATTCCCTGGACAGAGGAACCTGGCGGGTTACAGTCCATAGGGTCACGGAGAGTTGTATATGACTGAAGCAACTTGTCATACACACGACACATCTTAATTCTTCTCACTAACCTTTTATTGAGTGGAACCTTTAGCTGAAGCCACAGAGATTAACAATAGTTTCTACTTAACTGAAAAAAAAAAATTGGTATATCATCACCAGGTAATGCAATGTGAATACTATTACGTTCACAAATTTCATGGGTCATTGTTAAGTATTTGCTAGGATATTATCCTCAGTGTGGAAGAAGCACAGAGAATTTTACATGTTTTGCAGCTCTTAGCCAGAAATTAAGAGAGAGGCTTTATAAGGCAGTCTCTTTATGGACCCTCCATCAATAGGATTTAATTTACTAATGTTTAAGGATGTGATGGAGGTCTACATGAGACATATGGCAGAAATTTCATCCCCAGGGTTGATTTGGCTAAACCTCCCTAGGCCATAAAGGATGACAGTAGTCGAAGATAGAGGGGAACAGCACTTTAGTCAATCACATATATATGTAAATACTGGAAAATAATTTTAATAGAGATAATAAAATATTGTAGTAAACATATATAACCTTGACAAGTGACTTAACCTAAGTCTCAGTTTTGTTACCCACAGAATGAGAAAGTTGATAATACCTATCTCATAAGGTTTTCATGGGGAATGAAATGAGTTATTAAATATTTGTGATAAAATAGATAAATGAAGGGTGTTGTTAAATATTAACATATTTACTAGATTAATCATCATGTCTTCTTAAACATGGTAGGCAGAAAGGGTCCCTCCCACCTTTTGTGATTGATTTAAAATAAATAACTGTGATACCCTTAGGAACCTCTGAAATTTAGGTTGAAATATATACTCAGGCTTTAAATGGCTCCAGGTAGCTGTGCTTTGTTGATTTTTTTGGTCTCCCTCTAGTCGTAGATGTCATTTTTGGTTGCTGGCAGTACTCTTACTGCTTCTGCTGTGCTGCTGTATGTTGTATATCATTCATTCGCTCTATCAGTTCAGTTCAGTCGCTCAGTCGTGTCCGACTCTTTGCGACCCCATGAATCGCAGCACACCAGGTTCTTTTCACCTTGCTTATAGTTTCCTTTGTTGTGCAGAAGCTTTTAATTTTAATTAGATCCCATTTGTTTATATTTGCTTTTATTTCCAGTATTCTGGGAGGCGGATCATTGAGGATCCTGCTGTGATTTATGTCGGAGAGTGTTTTGCCTATGTTCTCCTCTAGGAGTTTTATAGTTTCTGGTCTTACATTTAGATCTTTAATCCATTTTGAGTTTATTTTTGTGTGTGGTGTTAGAAAGTGATCTAGTTTCATTCTTTTACAAGTGGTTGACCAGTTTTCCCAGCACCACTTGTTAAAGAGATTGTCTTTTTTCTATTATATATTCTTGCCTCCTTTGTTAGAGATAAGGTGTCCATAGCTGTGTGGATTTATCTCTGGGCTTTCTATTTTGTTCCATTGATCTATATTTCTGTCTTTCTGCCAGTACCATACTGTCTTGATGACTGTGGCTTTGTAGTAGAGCCTGAAGTCAGGCAGGTTGATTGCTCTAGTTCCATTTTTCTTTCTCAAAATTGCTTTGGCTATTTGAGTTTTTTTGTACTTCCGTACAAATTGTGAGATTATTTGTTCTAGCTCTGTAAAAAATACTGTTGGTAGTGTAATAGGGATTGCATTGAATTTATAGATTGCTTTGGGTATTGTACTCATTTTCACTATATTGATTATTTGGATCCATGAATATGGTATATTTTCCCATCTATTAGTGTATTCTTTGATTTCTTTCATCAGTGTTATATAGTTTTTTATATATAGGTCTTTTGTTTCTTTAGGTAGATATATTCCTAAGTATTTTATTCTTTTCGTTGCAATGGTTAATGGAATTGTTTCCTTAATTTCTCTATTTTCTCATTATTAGTGTATAGGAATGCAAAGGGCTTCTCTGTGTTAATTTTATATCATGCAGCTCTACTATATTCATTGATTAGCTCTAGTAACTTTCTAGTGTAGTCTTTAGGGTTTTTTATGTGAGGATCATGTCATATGCAAACAGTGAGAGCTTTACTTTTTTTTTTTTTTCTATTTGGAGTCCTTTTATTTCTTTTTCTGCTCTGATTGCTGTGGTTAAAACTTCTAAAATTATATTGAATAGTAGTGGTGAGAGTGGGCACCCTTGTCTTGTTCCTGACTTTAGGGGAAATGCTTTCAATTTTTCACCATTGAGGATAATGTTTGCTGTGGGTTTGCCATATATACCTTTTATTATGTTGAGGTATGTTCCTTCAATTCCTGATTTCTGGAGGATTTTTATCATAAACGGATGTTGGATTTCGTCAAAGGCTCTCTCTGCATCTATTGAGATAATCATATCACTTTTATTTTTCAATTTGTTAATGTGTGTTACATTGATTTGCAGATATTGAAGAATCCTTGCATCCCTGAGATAAAGCCCTCTTGGTCATGGTGTATGATCTTTTTAATGTGTTGTTGGATTCTGTTTGCTAGAATTTTGTTAAGGATTTTTGCATCTATATTCATCAGTGATATTGGCTTGTAGTTTACTTTTTTTGTGGCATCTTTGTCTGATTTTGGTATTAGGATGATGGTGGCCTCATAGAATGAGTTTGGAAGTTTACCTTCCTCTGCAATTTTCTGGAAGAGTGAGTAGGATAGGTGTTAGCTCTTCTCCTAAATTTTTGGTAGAATTCAGCTGTGAAGCTGTCTGGTCCTGGGGTTTTGTTTGCTGGAACATTTCTGATTAGCTTCAAATTCCTGCTTGCGATGGGCCTGTTAAGATTTTCTATTTCTTCCTGGTTCAGTTTTGGAAAGTTGTACTTTTCTAAGAATTTGTCCATTTCTTTCAAGTTGTCCATTTTATTGGCATATATTTGCTGATAGTAGTCTCTTATGATCCTTTGTATTTCTGTGCTGTCTGTTGTGATCTCTCCATTTTCATTTCTAATTTTATTGATTTGATTTTTATCCCTTTGTTTCTTGATGAGTCTGCCTAATGGTTTGTCAATTTTACTTATCTTCTCAAAGAACCAGCTTTGCCTTTGTTGATTTTTGCTATAGTCTGTTTTGTTTGTTTTGCATTTATTTCTGCCCTAATTTTTAAGATTTCTTTCCTTCTACTTACCCTAGGGTTCTTTATTTCTTCCTTTTCTAGTTGTTTTAGGTGTAGAGTTAGGTTACTTATTTGACTCTTGTTTCTTGAGGTATGTTTGTATTGCTATGAACCTTTCCCTTAGCACTGCTTTTACAGTATCCCACAGGTTTCGGGTTGTTGTGTTTTCATTTTCATTCGTTTCTATGCATATTTTGATTTCTTTTTTCTTCTCTGATTTATTGGTTATTCAGCAGCGACTTGTTCAGTCTCCATATGTTTGAATTTTTAATAGTTTTTCTCCTGTAATTGACATCTAATCTTAATGCATTGTGGTCAGAAAAGATGTTTGGAATAATTACATTTTTTTTTTTTTTACCAAGGCTAGATTTATGGCCCAGGAAGTTGTCTATCCTGGAGAAGGTTCCACGTGCACTTGAGAAAAAGGCGAAATTCCTTGTTTTTGGGTGAAATGTCCTATAGATATCAATTAGGTCTAACTGGTCTATTGTATCATTTAAAGTTTGTGTTTGCTTGTTAATTTTCTTTTTAGTTGATCTATCCATAGATATGAGTGGGATATTGAAGTCTCCCACTATTATTGTGGTATTGTTAATTTCCCCTTTGATACTTGTTAACATTTGTCTTACATATTACAGTGCTCCTATTTGGGTGCATATATATTTACAATTGTTATATCTTGGATTGATCCTTTGATCATTTGTAGTGTCCTTCTTTGTCTCTTTTCACAGCCTTTGTTTAAAAGTCCATTTTGTCTGGTATGAGTATTGCTACTCCTGCTTTCTTTTGTCTCTATTTGCGTGGAATAACTTTTTCTAGCCCTTCACTTTAAGTCTGTATGTGTCCTTGTTTCGAAATGGGTCTCTTGTAGACAACATACATAGGGTTCTTGTTTTTTTATCCATTCAGCCAGTCTTTGTCTTTTGGTTGGGGCATTCAACCAATTTACATTTGATGTAATTATTGATAAATATGATCCGGTTGCCATTGACTTTGTTGTTTGGGGTTCAAGTTTATATATCCTTTCTGTGTTTCCTGTCTAGAGATTGTCCTGTAGCATTTGTTGGAGAGCTGGTTTGGTGGTGCTGAATTCTCTCAGCTTTTGCTTGTCTGTAAAGCTTTTGTTTTCTCCTTCATATTTCAATGAGATCCTTGCTGGGTACAGTAATCTTGGTTGTAGGTTATTTTCTTTCATCACTTTAAGTATGTCCTGCCATTCCCTCCTGGCCTGAAGTGTTTCTGTTGAAAGATCAGCTGTTATCCTTATGGGAATCCCCTCATATGTTATTTGTTGTTTTTCTCTTGCTGCTTTTAATATTTGTACTTTGTGTTAGATATTTGTTAATTTGATTAATATGTGTCTTGAGGTGTTTTGCCTTGGGTTTATAATGTTTGGGACTCTATAGGTTTCTTGGACTTGGGTGATTATTTCCTTCCCCATTTTAAGGAAGTTTTCAACTATTATCTCCTCAAGTATTTTCTCATTGTCTTTCATTTTGTCTTCTTCTTCTGGGACTCCTATGATTCAAATGTTGGGGCGTTGAACATTGCCCCAGAGGTCTCTGAAATTGTCCTCATTTCTTTCAATTTGTTTTTCTTTTTTCCTCTCTGTTTCATTTATTTCTACCATTTTATTTCTACATCACTTATCCTATCTTCTGCCTCTGTTATTCTAAGGTTGGGTCCCTCCAGAGTTGTTGTTGTTTTTTTTTTTTAATCTCATTTATTGCATTATTCATTAAATATTGACTCTTTTTTATTTCTTCTAGGTCCTTGTTAAACCTTTCTTGCATGTTCTCAATCCTTGTCTTCAGGCTATTTATCTGTAACTCCATTTTGTTTTCAAGATTTTGGATCATTTTTGCTATATTATTCTGAATTGTTTTTCAGGTAAACTTATCTCCTCCTTTTAGTTTGGTTTGGTGGCCTTTTATCCTGTTCCTTTACCTGCTGAATATTTATCTGCCTTTTCATCTTGTTTATATTGCTCTATTTGGAGTGGCCTTTCTGTATTCTGGCAGTTTGTGGAGTTTGCTTTATTGTTGAGTTTCCTCGCTGTGGGTGGGGTTGGATGGGTGGCTTGTCAGTGTTTCCTGGTTAGGGACGCCTGTGTTGGTGTTCTGGTGGGTGGAGCTGGATTTCTTCTCTGTAGAGTGCAATAAAGTTAAGCAGGGTGACAATATACAGCCTTGACGTACTCCTTTCCCAATTTGGAACCAGTCTGTTCCACGTTCAGTTCTACCTGTTGCTTCCTGACCTGCATACAGATTTCTCAAGAGGCAGGTCAGGTGGTCTTGTATTCCCATCACTTTCAGAATTTTCCATAGTTTGTTGTGGTCAACAAGGTCAAAGGCTTTGGCATAGTCAATAAAGCAGAAGTAGATGTTTTTCTGCAACTCTCTTGTTTTTACGATGATCCAGCGAATGTTGGCAATTTTATCTCTGGTTCCTCTGCCTTTTCTAAATCCAGCTTGAACACCTGGAAGTTCACGGTTCACGTACTGTTGAAGCCTGGCTTGGAGAATTAGTCTGAATGTATAAAATCTCATTTGCTTAAAAGACATTTCCATCATTACCAAATCTGTTATGGGAACAGAAACAAAGGGTAAGATCTCTGGTTCTCTGTGATTTCCTTTCATAATATCTGCTCAAAATGTCCTATATTTCTTAAATGGAAGAATGTTTCATCCAACATGATATATGAGGTCATACTGAGACCTCATATATTTGCATAGAGCTTATCTGTATTTGTTTTATGAATTGAGTTGTCTGTGAGACAGCTCATAACTGGAGGTCCTGGAATATGGAAATCCATAAAAGATTAAAAGATTTGTGAGGAATGTGCTGTTTAAGAAAAGTTGCACTCATCTCACACGCTAGTAAAGTAATGCTCAAAATTCTCCAAGCCAGGCTTCAGCAATATGTGAACCGTGAACTCCCTGATGTTCAAGCTGGTTTTAGAACAGGCAGAGGAACCAGAGATCAAATTGCCAACATCCGCTGGATCATGGAAAAAGCAAGAGAGTTCCAGAAAAACATCTATTTCTGCTTTATTGACTATGCCAAAGCCTTTGACTGTGTGGATCACAATAAACTGTGGAAAATTCTTCAAGAGATGGGAATACCAGACCACCTAACCTGCCTCTTGAGAAATCTGTATGCAGGTCAGGAAGCAACAGTTAGAACTGGACATGGAACAACAGACTGGTTCCAAATAGGAAAAGGAGTACGTCAAGGCTGTATATTGTCTCCCTGCTTATTTAACTTATATGCAGAGTACATCATGAGAAACGCTGGACTGGAAGAAACACAAGCTGGAATCAAGATTGCCGGGAGAAATATCAATAACCTCAGATATGCTGATGACACCACCCTTATGGCAGAAAGTGAGGAGGAGCTAAAAAGCCNCCCTGCCCTCAGCTGTTCCAGGGCCAGACCATTTGAATCTTCCCAGGAGTGCTTTCTGTGAAGCAGCTCCTTCAACAACAAAACACCCTTACAGGGAAGGGGGGCGAGGTACCGTTGGCATCCTCACCACACGGTCCAGAACACTGAGGGGAGAGAATTTAGATGATCTTCCCAAGAGCCCTCAGTAGGTGGAATGAGGACTCGATCCCAGCTGTCTGACCCCACGACCCACATGACTGAGCTGCACTTGGCTGCCACCCATCACCACCCCATCTCCCCTGTCTGGTTGCCATTCCATGCCCACCATGTGCTGATCACTGTCAGAGGGACAGGCCAGGTAATGGTGAGTGAGAAAGATGAGGAGAAGCAAAGGAAAAGACCCTCCAAGCAGTGGGAGCATCGCAGACAGAAGGGGCAGCGGACGTCGAGCGAGAGCGCTCAGTTGTTCCTCTCACGGCCGCCCCTGCACCTGTCTCTTATACACATCTAGATGTGTATAAGAGACAGCCCTTGGACTGCAAGGAGATCCAACCAGTCCATTCTGAAGGAGATCAACCCTGAGATTTCTTTGGAAGGAATGATGCTAAAGCTGAAACTCCAGTACTTTGGCCATCTCATGAGAAGAATTGACTCATTGGAAAAGACTCTGATGCTGGGAGGGATTGGGGGCAGGAGGAGAAGGGGACGACCAAGGATGAGATGGCTGGATGGCATCACGGACTCGATGGACGTGAGTCTGAGTGAACTCCGGGAGATGGTGATGGATAGGGAGGCCTGGCGTGCTGCGATTCATGGGGTCGCAAAGAGTCAGACACGACTGAGCGACTGAACTGAACTGAACTGAATGAGTTATGAGATGTCAGTGTGCTTGATGTGACTTTGGCCAGCCTATATATTGAAGCTCTGGGCTATATTTTTGTGTCGCTGGAGAATTTGTGTGGTATATCTTGCCCTGGAACTTGTTGGCCTATGGGTGGTGCTTAGTTTCAGTGTAGGTATGGAGGCGTTTGATGAGCTCCTATTGATTAATGTTCCCTGGAGTCAGGAGTTCTCTGATGTTCTCAGGATTTGGACTTAAGCCTCATGCTTCTGGTTTTCAGTCTTATTCCTGAAGTAGCCTCAAGACTTCTCCATCTATACAGAACTGATGATAAAACATCTAGGTTAAAGATGAAAAGTTTCTCCACAGTGAGGGATACCCACAGAGGTTCACAGAGTTACATGGAGAAAGAGGGAGGAAGGAGACAGAGGTGGCCAGAAGGATAAAGAGGCTAATCAAAAGGAGACATATCCAGCCAGTAATCAGTTCCCTAAGTGTTCTCCACTGTCCAGAACACACAAAGAGATTCACAGAGTTGGGTAGAGAAGAGAAAGGGGAGGGAGGAGATAGAGGCAACCTGGCGGAGAAAAAGGAGAGTCCAAAGAGGGAGAGAGCAGTCAAGCCAGTAATCTTCTCCCAAGTAAAAATGTGTACTGAAGATTGGGTTCTTAAAGGTACAAAATTGATAACAAATACCATAAAACAAAGATTAAAAATCTAGAGTAGAGGTTGAATTCTTAAAAGTACAATATTAAAGAAAAAAAAACAAAATCACAAAATTATGAAATATATATATATATGAATTTTGCTTTAAAAAATAAGGTCTTTTTTCACAAAGTAATAGTAGGTTATAAAAATGAAAATTAAAAGAGTAATAGAGGACTTAAAATTTAAAAAAAATTAAAAGTTAAAAAAATAATAATAGTAAAAATATATCTAGGAATTTCTCTGGAGCTGTTGTGGACAGTGTGGGGTCAGTTCATTTTCAGATAATTCCTTGATCTGGCTTATACTTCTCAAGATCTATAGGCCCCTTCCTATGTAGTCAGTGCTAACTACAGTGTTTTAGTCTATTGCTCCTGTCTGTTTCAAGGTGGTTCCTTCTGTTTGTCTTAGCTTTTTCAGTTTGCTGCTCTCTTCAGTGTCTAATTTCTGCCCTGACACAAGGGGGTGGTGGTGGGCACTTTTTTTTAGGATCACTTGTTCAGTTGTTCTGTGGGGAGGGAGGAACACTGCAAACAAATAACACTGGCGTGTGCTCACGATATCGCAGCCACACTGAGTTTGCCCACACTCACAGTGTGTGTGCTTTACCTGTCTACACTGCTTAGGCTCTAGGCTGCTCTGCTGGGAACTCTCTGAAGCCAGCCCTGGGTTGTATGCACTTCCCAGGTCTAAGACACTCAGGTGACCAAGTGCTTGGCGAGCACGGTTGCTGCAATTTATGGACTCCCCCGTCCCTGCCGCTTGGTTTTCTGGGTGTACAACTGATGCACCTTCTCAGGTGTGCTGTGTGTCTCTTCTGGGGAGCTGATCTCTGGCTGTGACTCCTCCCAGTGCTTGTCAACTGTCCAGAATCTTAAGAAGTCTTGGTTAGCAATGAAGCCTGCTTGCAGTTTGGTAGATGATGCCTCTCTGGAGCCATGATTGCCCCCTTCCAGCTCTGACTGCCCTCGCCTGCCTGTCTCTGGTGGGGGATGGTCTGGTTTGCAGCTGGCTAGGTCTGCTCAGTCCTTTGTTCTGTGAGCGGGCCTGATGGTGTCTTAAGTTAGAGCTTTTCCTGGGATAGCTATCCCACAGTCTGGTTTGCTATCTCAAGTTAGTTCCCTCAGATTGCCCTTTGGGGCATTCAGGCCTGGTCCTTACTCTAAGCAATGCAGCCCTCGCCTCCCTACCCAGCCCCCGTTTGCTATTGGCAGATGCAGGTGTCTGCACTGCTTCTCCACTGGGAGTTACCGTTGGGCAAGTAATCTGTGAGTTTTAATTATTTCTTGTTTTTTCCTCTGGGTTATGTTGACCTCTGATGTTCCAAGGCGCGCCACAGACTCGCCAGTGAGAGTGTTTCCTGGTGTTTGGAAATTTCTCTCTTTTTTAAGACTCCCTTCCTGGGACGGATCTCAGTCCCTACCTCTTTTGTCTGTCTTTTTATCTTTTATATTTTTTCCTACCTCCTTTTGAAGACAAAAGGGGTAGGATGGGCTGCTTTTCTGGATGTCTGATGTCCTCTGCCAGCATTCAGAAGTTGTTTTATGGAATTTTCTCAGTGCTCAAATGTTCTTCTGATGAATTTGTGGAGGAGAAAGTGGTCTCCCCGTCCTATTCTTCTACCATCTTAGGACCACCTCCCCATAATTATTTATTTACTTTTGGTAACTGGATATTTATTCTTAGATTTTTCCTATTTTACCTTAGTTTCAAATTTGTTGATATGAAAGTCTTCAAATACTGTTTGGTATTTTAAATCTCTTCTTTATAAGTAATGCTCCTCTTTTCATCCCTAATTGTGCTTATCTGCATCTTCTTTCCTTTCCCCCTGCTTCTTTGAAGAGTTTGTTTACTGTTACTAGAGTTTCCAGAGAGCCAACTTTTGTCTTTATTGATTTTTCACTATTGCACCTTTATTTTCTATTTCAATAGCTGCTTCTTCTTCTTCTTCTTCTTCTTCTTCTTCTTCTTCTTCTTTTAATCATTTCTTTCTTTTGCTTTCTTTGGTTTCCTTACATTGATCTTTGTTTAACTTGTTCTTGAATGTTTATTTCAATGAGAATACGATTCTCCACTGCTACTTGTTTTTCTGTCAGTATTTTATATACATTATTTTATAGTTTTGTGACTTACAAGTTGCTGTTCAGAAATCAGGTGTCAACCTAAACATTATTTCACTAGGTAATCTGATCAGACATATGTTGGATTTTGTCACACTAGCCTTCATGATTATTAACATTTTAATATGTCTTTGTCCCTCTGATTTTATTTTAAGTAATTTATTTAGCTCTAGTTTTTCACTTACAATTTCTCTATTTGGCTTTGTTAAATTTAATGATTACACCAATAGTTGAGTTTTTAATTTTGGTAATTATATATTTTTACTTCTCTAAGTTCTGCTTTTTTATCCTGATTGTTTCTTATTTTTTTTTATTCTACCATTTATTTCCTAATAATTTTATATAAACATTTTAATAATCTGAATGTGAAAACTTCAATTTCTGTAATTATTATATTCTCTATTTCTTGTTTCTGTTTCTCACTCATTGTAACTTGTTTCTTCATGTGCTTTATGCTTTATTTGTATTGTGACTTCATGTCTTTTATAATTTAAAAATAATTTTTAAAACATAATTTTATTATTTCATTTAGATGATATATGTCCATTATTCTTCATGATTTTATCTGGAGATTCACTGAAACTTCATTAAAGTCTATTCTTTCTCAAAGTGTGCTTATTTCTTTTTGCCATATTCCTGGACACTGCATTTTTTCACGTTGCAATTTTGGCTTGGAGTTTTCAAGCTATACTAATAGTGAGTTCAATATCCAAAGACACGTGTGAGAAAGCTCAAACTTAGAAAATCTGAAGGAGAACATGAGTGTAGGCCATTTAAGTATATGGAGAGATCTCTGACCAGATCTTACCTCCTGCTTGGGTCACAGGTTTGTCCCCTATTCATGTAATCTGTTATATCCTGAGCTTTAGGCCATAAGGGATACAATGATACTAAAAGCAAAAATCAGTTTTTCTCCCTTACTTTGCACAATGTAAGCTTTTTTATTTCCAGATTCTGAACATTCTGTTTCTTTGCTTCCAAGTCATCTATGCAACAAAAGAAAGAAACAGAGGAGGAGGAAGAAGAAGAAGGGGTAGAAAATGAGAAGGAAGAGGAAGAAGGAGAGAAAATAAAATAATATTTCCCTTTGTTTTATTTCTTTTGTAGCACACTCAAACATAATATTAAGAAAATATTTATATATTTTTTTCATTGCAGTGATACACTGTACTGGTGAGTTCTCTTTCAATTACAAGTAATAAAAAATAAATTCAAACTTCCTTTAAAATGGGAGAAAAAGAAGGTCAGTGTCTAGTCATCAGTATTGTACTGTACTTAGAGTCTTGTAAACCCTTCACTCAGCTTTCTTGAATGTGACATCTTATGTAATTGCTATGTGACATCTAAACCATTTCCTCATGATTCAATATGGGTAGATTGTGTGTTCCTAAAAAATTTGCCATTCATTGTATATTGATCAATTTGTTGACATATACTTGTTCCTTTGTATTTCTGTGATATTATTTGCAATGTTTCCTTTTAAATTTATTTTATTTCTCTGATTTTTAAAATCAAAGTATAGTTTACTTACAATATTATATTAGTTTCAGTTGTACAATATAAGCTTTCATAAACCTCTTATCCTTATCCTTCAGAGGGCAGACAGAATGAAAACCACAGTCACAGAAAACTAATCAAACTGATCACATGGACCACAACCTTGACTAATTCAATGAAACTATGAGCCATGCCATGTAGGGCCACTCAAGACGGAAAGGTCATGATGGAGCTTTCTGACAAAACATGGTCCACTGGAGAAGGGAATGGCAAACCTCTTCAGTATTCATGAACAGTATGAAAAGGCAAAAATATATGACACTGAAAGATGAACTCCTCAGGTTGGAAGGTGTCCAATATGCCACCAGAGAAGAGTGGAAAAATAACTCCAGAAAGAATGAAGAAATAGAGCCAAAGCAAAAACATTGCCCAGTTGTGGATGTGACTGGTGATGGAAATAAATTTTGACTCTGTAAAGAACAATATTGCATAGGGATCTGTAATGTTAGATCCATGAATCAAGGTAAATTGGAAGTGGTCAAATGGGAGATGGCAAGAGTGAGCATTGGCATTTTAGGAATCAGATAACTAAAATGGACTGGAATGGGAAAATTTAATTCAGATGACCATTATATCTACTAATATAGGCAAGAATCCCTTAGAAGAAATGGAATAGCCCTCATAGTCAACAAAAGAGTCTGAAATGCAATACCTGGGTGCAGTCTCAAAAACGACAGAATGATTTCAGTTCGTTTCCAAGGCAAGCCATTCAATATCACAGTAACCAAAGTCTATGCCCCAACCAGCAATGTTGAAGAAGCTGAAGTTGAACGATTCTACAAAGACCTACAAGACCTTCTAAAACTAACACCCAAAAAAGATCTCCTTTTCATCATAGGGGACTGGAATGAAAAAGTAGGAAGTCAAGAGATACCTGGAGTAACAGGCAGATTTGGCTTGGACTACAAAATGAAGCAGAGCAAAGGCTAACAGAGTTTTGCCAAGAGAATGTACTGGTCATAGCAAGCACCTCTTCCAACAACACAGAGAAGACTCTACACTTGGACATCACCAGATGGTTAAAAAAAAAAAAAAAAAAAAAGAATAATTGATTATATTCTTTGCAGCCAAAGATGGAGAAGCTCTATGCAGTTAGCAAAAACACGACCAGGAGATGATTGTGGCTCAGATCATGAACTCCTTATTGGAAATTCAGAATTAAATTGAAGAGTGGGGAAAAACACTAAACCACTCATGTATGACCGAAATCAAATCCCTTATGATTATACACTGGAAGTGATACATAGATTCAAGGAATTAGATCTGATAGAGTGCCTGAAGAACTATGGACAGAGATTCATAACACTGTAAAAAAGGCAGCGATCAAGGTCATACCCAAGAAAAAGAAATGAAAAAAGGCAAAATGGTTGTCTGAGGAGGCATTACAAATAGCTGAGGAAAGAAGGGAAGCTAAAGCAACAAAGAAAAGGAAAGATATGCCCATTTGAATGCAGAGTTCCAAAGAATAGCAAGGAGAGGTAAGAAAACCTTCCTTAGTGATCAATGCAAAGAGATGGAAGAAAACAATAGAATAGGAAAGACTAGAGATCTCTTCAAGAAAATTAGAGATCCCAAGCGAACATTTCATGTAAAGATGGACACAAAAAAGGACAGGAATGATATGGACCTAACAGAGGCAGAAGATATTTAGAAGAGGTGGCAAGAACACACAGAAAATCTATACAAAAAAGATCTTCATGACCCAGATAACTCAATAGCGAGATCCCTCATCCAGAGCCAAACATCCTGGAATGGGAAGTCAAGTGGTCCTTAGGAAGCATCACTGCAAACAAAGATAATGGAGGTGATGGGATTCCAGTTGAGCTATTTCAAATGCTAAAAGATGATGCTGTTAAAGTGCTGCACTCAATATGCCTATGAATTTGGAAAACTCAACAGTGAGCACAAGACTGGAAAATGCCAATTTTCATTCCAATCCCAAAGAAAGGCAATGACAAAGAATGTTCAAACTACTTCACAATTGCACTCACCTCACACACTACCAAAGTAATGCTCAAAATTCTCCAAGCCAGGCTTCAATAGTACATGAACCGTGAACTTCCATATGTTTAAGCTGGATTTAGAAAAAGCAGAGGAAACAGAGATCAAATTTCCAACATCCATTGAATCATCATAAAAGCAAGAGAGTTCCAGAAAAATATCTAGTTCTCTTTTACTGACTATACCAAAGCCTTTGACTGTGTGGATCACCACAAGCTGTGGAAAATTCTTAAAGAAATGGGCATCCCAGACCACTTATCTGTCTCCTGCAAAATCTGTCTGCAATTCAAGAAGCAATATTTAGACCTGGACATGGAAAAACAGATTGGTTCCAAATCAGGAAAATTGTACGCCAAGCCTGTATATTGTCACCCTGCTTATTTAACTTATATGCAGAATACATCATGCAAAATGCAGGCTGAATGAAGCATAAGCTGGAATCAAGATTCCTGGGAGAAATAGAAATAATCTCAGATATGCAGATAACACCACCCTTATGGCAGAAATTGAAGAGGAACTAAGGAGTCTTTTGATGAAAGTGAAAGAAGAGAGTGAAAAAGCTGGCTTTCAGCCCTCTCTCCTATGATAACTACTAGCTTATTATCTTTATCTTTGAGTCCATTTCTGTTTTCTTAATTTGTTTGTTTCACTTTCTAAATTCCACATATAAGTGAAAACATATGGCATTTTTCTTTCTTTGATTTAACACCCTTCTTGTCTATTCTTATTGTCACAAATGGCATTATATATATGTCACGTGAACACACACACAATGGAATGTTATCCTGCCATAGAAAATAATGAAGTTTTGCTATTTGTAATAGCATGAGTGTAATGTATGTATATTTCTTTCTGTCTGGATGATTTATCTGTTGTTGAACATCTGACATTGACGTCTCCTACTATCTACCAATGCTGAATCATGAAGAAAGAAAATCTGAAAAGACCAATTACTAGTAAGGAGGTTGAGTCAGTAATAAAAACTTCCCAACAAAATAAGTCCAGGACCAGATAGATTCAAAGGTGAATTCTAGCAAACATTTAAAGAAAAATTAACATAAATCCCTCTCAAAGTCTTCCAAACAGTAGAAGAGGAGGAAGGACCACTTCCAAATTATATTTACAAGGCCAGTATTATCCTGACACCAAAGCCAGACAAGAACACTACAATAAAGGAAAATAATAGGTCAATATCCTTGATAAACACAGATGCAATTATTCTCAACAAAGAATTCAACACTTTGAAAGGGTCATACACCATAATCAAGTGGGATTTATTACTGGGATGCAAGTATGGTTCATCATCTGCAAATTAATGTGATGAACTACATTAACAAACTAGCAGATAAAAATCATAAGATCATCTTGTTAGATGCAAAGAAAGCATTTGGCAAGATTCAACATCCATTCATGAGAAAAACTCTCAGCAAATATCAAACCAAGAAATTGGTATTGGTACACATATCACTGAGGATGTTTGAGAGTTACATTTTATAAACTCAGAAAACAGGTTTAAATAAACCATTTGATATAGTAACTTGCCCCAAATAAAACTCACAAAGAAGTTAAGGATTTCGATAGCCATTAAAATATCTTTAAGCAATCAAACATTTAAATGTAGTAAAGGCTTTATTTATTGTATTTTTTCCTGTTTCATGCTTTTACTATTTCTTCCTCCATACATTCTCTTATATTATTCTCTAGGGTCTTTTGTACCCACTCCAGTGTTCTTGCCTGGAGAATCCCAGGGACGGGAGAGCCTGGTGGGCTGCTCAGTACTTTGGCCACCTCATGCAAAGAGTTGCCTCATTGGAAAAGACTGTTGTTGGGAGGGATTGGGGGCAGGAGGAGAAGGGGACTACAGAGGATGAGATGGCTGGATGGAATCACTGACTCAATGGACGTGAATCTGAGTGAACTCTGGCAGTTGGTGATGGACAGGAAGGCCTGGCGTGCTGTGATTCATGGGGTTGCAAAAAGTCAGACATGACTGAGCGACTGAACTGAACTGAACTGAACTGAACTGAAACCTAACCATCTAATCTATTTCATTCCATCTTTTTAACTCTATGGATATACGATGCAATATGTGTTCTGTGTGTATACCCATTTTTTGACCGCATAGATGATTTAGAAACCACTGATATAATCATGAGCATCCTTATATTCTGGTGTTTTTGTCTCCAGTCCAAATTCTTTTAATGTGAGAATCGTCTGACTTTTAGCTTTTCAGTATTGTATCTTACTATTCATAACATTTCTAATGAAGCATAAAGTTTTTAACTTATTATTCATAGGTTGTGGCCTTAGGCCAAAATCATTAGTAATGCCCAAATTTTGAATTTAATCTTGATAATCTTGAAGTTTTGATAATCTGGTTTTGGGATGGGAATTGAGGAGGTTAATTCCAGATGTTAACCTAGAGAAAGTATTGGAAGATCTAAAATCTAGCACAGGAAGCAAGATATATTTTGGAAAGGTAAAGTCAAAATTGAAAAACAGGAACTTCCCTTAAAGAGCTGGTGAATAGATATTCCTATTCACATATAATATGTGCTGTGCAACTGCACCAGTCAATTACATATGGTTAACTGTACTTTTTGGATATTTTGAAAAAATATTGAAGTACAGTGATGTTCATTAATTTGCCTTAGAGAGTAATATTTGGATATCTGAGGTACTTATTTTGAATTTAGTGAAAAGTGAAGTTTTAAATTAGCTGTCTTTAAATATTATCAGAATGGTAATAAACCTTGTGAAATACTATTATTTACTTCCACACACTTAAATTACATTAGGAAGTACTCAATGAAAAGCTCTGTAACTTTAAATGACAAAATATTATAGATATTTCAGTCAACTGAACTTGAAAGTAAAACTCATTTCAGCCATATTGTACTTGTGCATTGTTGTCTAGGTTTTCCACAGGATTTAATGTGGGGAAATAACTGTGTTTTACAAGGGCTATTTGAAAACAGACTACATCATTATTCTTATTTTATTAGTACTAGGCATATGTCCCATCACTTCATGGGAAAACGATGGGGAAACAGTGGAAACAGTGTCAGACTTTATTTTGGGGGGCTCCAAAATCACTGCAGATGGTGACTGCAGCCATGAAATTAAAAGACGCTTACTCCTTGAAAGAAAAGTTATGACCAACCTAGGTAGCATATTGAAAAGCAGAGACATTACTTTGCCAACAAAGATCCATCTAGTCAAGGCTATGGTTTTTCCAGTGGTCATGTATGGATGTGAGAGTTGGACGTGAAGAAAGCTGAGCACCGAAGAATTGATGCTTTTAAATGTGGTGTGGGAGAAGACTCTTAAGAGTCCCTTGGACTGCAAGGAGATCCAACTAATCCATTCTAAAGGAGATCAGCCCTGGGTGTTCTTTGGAAGGAATGATGCTAAAGCTGAAACTCCAGTACTTTGGCCACATCATGCGAAGAGTTGACTCATTGGAAAAGACTCTGATGCTGGGGAAGATTGAAGGCAGGAGGAAGAGGGGACGACAGAGGATGAGATGTCTGGATGGCATCACTGACTTGATGGACATGAGTTTGAGTGAACTCCAGGAGATGGTGATGGGCAAGGAGGCCTGGTCTGCTGTGATTCATGAGATCGCAAAGAGTCAGACACGACTGAGCGACTGAACTGAACTGAACTGAACTGTTAAATAATTCTATTCTCCATGTTATTTATGGATCTGTTTCTATTTATTTTTTTCTCATTAAGATTCATATCCCCATGCTTCTTCACATGCCAGTTTTTTTTTAATAGAATATCAGACATTATAAATTTTAGATAATTGTCTTAGAATTTTTATGTTCTCTGAAATATCTTTGGATTTTGTTTTAGGATTCAGTTTAGGTACTTGGAAACAATTTGATGCTTTTGATTCCCTTTGTGCTGTGTTGGATGAGCCCAAAAGAGCCTTTAATCCATGTTTAATTTGGACCCACTACTGAGGAATCTACTTGATGTCCCATGTATTTGAAGAACTTCCTGCTCTGGTTGTTCAGAGCATGTATTTTCAGCTCTGTGTGATTATCAGTGGTTGTTCTGCTTATTTATTTCCAGGAGTCTTTTTCCAGTCATGAGATTATTCCTCATGAGTGTGTCTGAGTATTGACTCAGATGAAGTCATGAGGAAAATTCTCTGAAGGTTTTAGGTATTCCTTCTCTGTGTAACTCTCTCCTCTCTGCAATTCTGCCTGATGAATTTTAGCAACCCTGATCTTCCTGAATTCTGTACTGTGTCTCCTCAATTCCAGATGAGCAAGGCCTGACCCTGAATTTCCCATGGAAATTTTCCCCAAGAATAAAGCTGGGACAGTCTTAGGAATCATATTATTTTTCCTTCTTTCAAGGATTACTATCCTGAGATGCTTGTCATCTGGGAGGAGAAAAATATGTTTCATATACTTTGGACATTTTTGTTTGTTTAAAGTGGGAAAAAAAATCCAGTCTCAGTTATTCCATCATGTCTAAAGAAAATTTCCCCATAACAATCTCTTTAAAATACTTTATCATCTTTGAAACTGTAGTGGGTTTTTTTTTTTAACATTTTTTATTGTGTAATTTCATTCCCAGAAGTGTCTGTATTTGTGTTGTTAAATAAATTGTCAAGTATATTTTAATTTTATTCTGTTTTATTTCAAGTTTTATCTTTATTAGTTGTTTGTTGAAGCATAAAATATTTACTCTTAGTTTTCCCTCAGTTTCTTGAGTTGAAAGCTACTTCAAAAATTATTTTATGTCTTTCATGTTTTTTGAACAAATGCATTAAAATTTTCACCTTTCTAGACTTTAGAAAAATAACTTGCACCTTTTTGATTTATTTTACTCAGTCTCTTTATTTAATCTAATTTAGGTCTCATAAGATGCTCACTAAAATCTTGCATTTCCAGCTTTCTTCCTTGCCCATTAAGGCGCCTATATTATTTTCTCTTCTTATGGCTTGAAAATTTAACTGTTTCAGGGTGTTGCTGCCTATCAATGATACCATGTTCATTTTAGATTTCCTCCTCAGGTGTGTATAAACATTATGATGCTCCAAGTATAGCTCAGAGTATTCCTGTTGTAGAGAATGAGTTTATTTTCTCCTAAGTTGCTAGGGGACAAATACAGTTTGCCAAAAAGAATTTTTTTTTTCTTTAAGTAGCACAGTCTGGCCTGCATAACAGATTCTTGAAGACATATGATAGCTTTGTTCTTATTAAAAAAAAAAAAAAAAA
>SJYX01022864.1:126252-144537 GCA_006410675.1 Oreotragus oreotragus | reverse complement strand
GACTTATGGACTCTGAGGGAGAAGGAGAGGGAGAGGGAGAGGGAGGGATGATTTGGGAGAATAGCATTGAAATATGTATACTATCATGTAAGAAATGAATTGCCAGTCTATGTTCAATGCAGGATGCAGGATGCTTGGGGCTGGTGTATGGGGATGATCTGGAGGGAAGATGTGGGGTGGGAGGTGGGAGGGGGGTTCATGTTTAGGAGTTCGTGTAAATAAATAAATAAATACAAAAAAAATAAAATAAAATTGAGCTGTAACACTGATCCGTCTGAGGAAATTATACAGGGTTGTAACAATGGACCATCTATCACTTCAAATTTTTGTTGTGATGAGACAGAACCGAGGATATTACACACTCCTCTGACGGTAAGAGAACACAGTTTTCATAAGAGGAAATACTAAGACACATTTTTGTCCATTTTTTTTCTCTTGGAATTTGCATTTCATGAATGAATTTTATTTCATGAATAGAACACTTATCAAGTTACCTTTTAACTTTGGTTTTAATTAGTTGGTACAATAACTATCAATTTAGCTGTAGGGCAATATTGGTGCTATTGTTATGATCATTAAATATAAAATGATTAGCCTATTAAGGATGTACTAATTGACTTCTACCAAACACAAATATTTACAACTGATTGGTCAAAACAGTGTGAGTTGTAACTTTAATTACTTAACACTGGGTTACACTTTTTATGCTTCATATAAGCATTTCTCTTTTCTCTTGAAAAAAAAAAAAGAAAATTCTACATCTTTCATGTTGATTTAATTTAGATAAAGAAAAACTCTGAGAAAAGATTTTATGTGTTGATTGTTCATATAATAGAATTAAGAGATAATGTCAAGACAGTATAATACAACAATGGATAAGAGTTTATGGTCACAAAATATTACAAGGTGCTATTGAATAGGCCAACTACTTGGGGAGCAATTACTAGCTACTAAGAAACTTGTATTTAAACTGTTGAAATTACCAGTTTATCTGGTGGCTCAGATGGAACATAATCTGCCTGCAATGCTGGAGACCCTGGTTCAACCCCTGGGTTGGGAAGATCCCCTGGAGAAGGGAATGGCTAACCACTCCAGTATTCTTGCCTGGAGAATACTGTGGAGAGGGGTCTGGTGGGCTACAGTCCATGGGGTCACAATGAGTTGGACACAACTCAGTGAATAACACTTTGGGGTTTCCCTGATGGCTCAGTCAGTTAATAATCCACCTACAATGCAGGAAACCGAGGTTTGATCCCTGACTTAGGAAGATCCCCTGGAGAAGAGACTGGCAATCCACTCCAGTATTCTTGCCTGGGAAATCCCACGGACAGAGGAGTCTGGTGGGCTGCAGTTCTGCTGGTGGGCTATACCCTACTGGGTTGCAAAGAGTTGGACATGACTGAACAACTAATATTTTCACTTTTTTTCACCCAATAAACTTGTGTTTAAACTGTTTAAATTACCAGCTTATTTAGGAAATATAACACATTCTTTTTATAATGAAAGGCTTTGAAAATATTATGAATCATGAATCTCTCTTCTTTATACTGTTGTCAGTGTGATCTATATGTTTAGACACACACACACACACACATATATATATATATAATTCATGGCTAACAATAAACTGTGCAAAATTCTGATAGAGATGGGAATACCATACCACCTGACCTGCCTCTTGAGAAACATGTATGCAGGTCAGGAAGCAACCGTTAGAACTGGACATGGAACAACAGACTGTTTCCAAATAGGAAAAGGAGTACATCAAGGCTGTATATTGTCACCCTGTTTATTTAACTTATATACAGAGTACATCATGAGAAACTCTGGGTTGGAGGAGGCACAAGCTGGAATCAAGATTTCTGGGAGAAATATCAATAACCTCAGATATGCAGATGACATCACCCTTATGGCAGAAAGTGAAGAAGAACTGAAGAGGCTCTTGATGAAAGTGAAAGAGGAGAGTGAAAAAGTTGGCTTAAAGCTCAACATTCAGAAAATTAAGATCATGGCATCCGGTCCCATCACTTCATGGCAAATAGATGGGGAAACAGTGGAAACAGTGGCTGACTTTATTTTTCTGGGCTCTAGAACCACTGCAGATAGTGATTGTAACCATGAAATTAAAAGACGCTTACTCCTTGGAAGGAAACTTATGACCAACCTAGACAGCTTATGAAAAAGCAGAGACTTGACTTTGTCAACAAAGGTCCATCTAGTCAAGGCTATCGTTTTTCCAGTGGTCATATATGGATGTGAGAGTTGGACTATAAAGAAAGCTGAGCACCGAAGAATTGATGCCTTTGAACTGTGGTGTTGGGGAAGACTCTTGAGAGTCCCTTGGACTGCAAGGAGAGCCAACCAGTCCATCCTAGAGGAGATCAGCCCTGGGTGTTCATTGGAAGGACTGATGTTGAAGCTGAAACTCCAATACTTTGGCCACATGATGTGAAGAACTGACTCATTGGAAAGGACACTGATGCTGGGAAAGATTGAAGGCAGGAGGAGAAGGGGATGACAGAGAATGAGATGGTTGGATGGCATCACCGACTCAATGGACATGGGTTTGGGTGGACTCTGGGAGTTGGTGATGGACATGGAGAACTGGCATTCTGCAGATCATGGGGTCTCAAAGTGTTGGACATGACTGAGTGACTGAACTGAACTGAACAGAATAATTTTTGAGTTGTTGATTTAGTTTATATAATTATATATTTATGTAGCAGATTCCAATGTTGCTTTCTGTTCTGTCCATGATAATTACCAGACACAGCTTCTGCTAAGCTTTAGACTAATCTGCCATAATTATGAAATTAAATTGATGGAATGTAAAAGCACAGTTCTGTAAACACAGAAATAAACACTAACTTTTTTGGTACTAATTGTTGCTTGAATGATGTTCTTTTGCATACTGCTGACCATAGCAGAATGACTCAAGATGATAAAATAAACTATCAATAAAGAAAATATTACCAAGGGGAAAATTCTCAACAAAGATTAACCACCCATTGTCTCACCAAAGCACTGCACAGGGCTCTAAGTTAGAACCGGTGAGTAACAATAAATGGTCTTGTGTTTTAGAAATAATTTAGCAGTAATGTAGGAAGGGGAGTCCCCTCCAGGGCCCCAAGATTTGGCTCTTGTCTAACACTCAGAAAAGAATTCTCTGAGGAGCCATGTGTTGACAAAGCAAGAGACTTTATTGGAAGAGGGCACCTGGGCAGAGAACAGCATGGCATGGGAATCCAGGAGAACTGCTCTGCCACGTGGCTCACAGTCTTGGGTTTTAGGTTGATGGGATTAGTTTCCAGGTTGTCTTTGGCCAATCATTTGACTCAGAGTCCTTCCTGGTGGCACACGCATCACTTTTTAGATAGAGTCAAATGCCCCCACTGTTCTGCAGTCAGTAAATCTAGGACCCGACAATTTCGTAGGACCATTGCGACTAGGGAGTCTAACTGGGATTGTGGTCATTGGAGGGTCCTCGCTGTTTTTTCTATGGATACAACCATGTCGGTAGAAAGCTGCTGAAATTTATTTGAAGAAGTTCCCCCCGTGGCAGCTCTTGTCAAACCAGCGGTCAGTCCTAACGCCAGGAAAAGAGAGGTAAGCACTAATGCACGATGTATCCTCTGGTGGATATATACTGGTAAAGGCAAGGAGATATTACTCCAGGCCAGATCTATGTGGGGTGTGACATACCCTATGGAGTAAGTTCCTGACCAAAAAGGTGGTAGGGATAAATAAGCTTTATCCCCACATATGAAGTAGACACAATGACCGGGCTCATGCTGGACAGCAAAATGGCTTTGCCAAAGAGGAACATGATTTCCATCCACATTACAACTTGAACATGGCATAATGGAACAAGGGAAGTCTTTTAGTAGCTGAGAGGAGACTGTCACTCCACTTGCTGCAAAACCACAGCAGTGAGGGCATTTAGAAAAGGATTCAAGTGTTGTGAGGCATCCTTGGTTTTGTCCTCAAGGTAGAGAGTATTTCGTTAAGGTTCCCCACATAGCGTTAGGTTTCCAGGGGTGGGTACCCCTACAAGGGAATAACAGGAGTCAGAGTTGCCTGCCCGATTTAGAAACCAGGATGAAAAGGTTTGGTTTTTTGGTTGTCCAGGACAGAACATGGATTTTCGAGACTGGCTAATAGCATCTGAGGAGACCCTCATGCTCGGGGATAGGTATAACATGTCAGTTCTGCCAGAACCTTTAGTTTCCAGACTTTGGGCTAAATTGTAATACCCTGGAGAAAGTTCTAGATCCTAGTTTTCTCCATCTGTTCCTACAGTGAGGTTACCTCACATCGTGAGTTGTCCAGATTTCCCACTGACACCCTTATTAGGGGGTTGCTTTTTAGACAGATAGGGAAAGTCACTTGGGGAATGTTAGTCAAGAGAGAAAATAAGGGCTCAGGTGGGATTGCAGATCTTATCATGGGAGTAAATATAGACAGCTGTTGCTGATACCAAGGCATGAAGTTTTTCTCCCTCTTTCCCCAAAAGGCTGTACTGCAGCCAGATGTGGTACGCTGGGTGACAGCATGTAGCTGGGGTGGAAGGGTGGGCCATTGATACCCTGGGATCCCTGGGATAGGTTGGACATACCCCCAACTTCAGCTGTTAATGCAGATCCAGCAAGAGCTGGTTAGCTTGAGTTGAGAAGCAGTGTGGTTTGCAAGAGTATATGCATCACTTAGGGAGAGATTAAAAGTCATACAGGGAGACATGATCTGGAAGAGGAGGAACATCTTTAGGATATATTCTACTTACCTGAGGGAGATTTGATGGGGTTCTGCCTGAACAAGAGTCTGAGGTCTTCAACAGGTTCACAGGAATAGTTGTCCTCTGGTTTTGGAGTCTCAGTCCCCGTCTCCCCCTCCTATAAGCCATAGGGTTTTATTCTAGAACTGTGGACCCAGGCAGATAGACTCTAAACTTTTACAGCAGTTGAGGTTACTAGGACAACCTGATATGGCCCTGTCCATTTCTCAGACAGCTGGCTTGGACTCACTTTTTCTTGCCAGGTCTTTATGAATACTTTGTCCCCTCCTCTACTTGGGGATTTTTCAAGTCTTCCTGTGGTCTAGGGAGGATCTGTTCTCCATATCATTCGAATTCTTGTTGAAACCTTCCCAAGTCAATTATATGTTTTAGGAGTGTATTGACATTCTCGTCAAAAAACAAATCAGGAGTTAAGAATGGATGTCCATACATTATTTCATAAGGGCTTAATAATAGTGGCCACTTGGGGGCTGCGCGTATCCTCATGAGTGCTGTGGGTAGCATATGGATCCATTTATTATGTGTTTCTTGACATAGTTTGGCCAGAGCCCTTTTTAGAGTCTGGTTTGCTCTCTCCACTTTTCCCAAGGCTTGAGGCTGCCAGGATGAGTGGAGGTGGTATTTGATTCCTAAGCATATGGCCAGGTTCTGGGATATTGTGGCTGTAAATGAGGGACCATTGTCACTCTGAAGTGACCAAGGCAGCCCAAATCTAGGCACTGTGTCCTTCAGCAGAGTTTTACAGGCTTCTGTAGCTCTCTCTGTCCTAGTAGGGAGTGCTTCAATCCATCCTGTGAATGTGTCAATAAAGACTAGCAAATAAGAAAACCCTTGGGTCTTTGGCATGGCTGTAAAATCCACCTGCCAGTCTTCTCCTGTGTATGATCCCCAATGTTGGACAGGTTTAATTAGAGGAGGTGGCAAGGGTCTGGTTTTTGGATTATTTCTTAGACAGGTAGGTAGCACAATTCTGTGTGATCTAACAACCCTAACCAACTGGGGATGGTAGAGAATAGGCCTGAACAAAGTTTCCAGATTATCTCTTCCAAAATGGGTACTTTTATGTAAGGATTTAGTAGTTTTCCAAATCTGAGAGTCAAGAAGTATTATTTGGGCCTGATCAGTCTGAAAGCACCCATGTGACCCAATCTCCCAGCCTCACTCAGCATATTGGGAATGTTTCTCTGGGGTATAATCTGAAGTCAAGGTTCCCATGGGGAAAAGGGGACAGATAGCAGTGACAGGGGTAGCTTCCCTAGAGACTTGTTTTGCCCCCTGACCAGCTTTCCTATGTCCCTGGGCCTCCTTTTTTTGCCCCTTTTGGTGACCCTTGCAGTGAATGACAGCTAATTTATCACGAAGTTTGACTGCCTCCAGGAGCCTAAGAATGAGCTCTTTGTGTTTAATAGGAGAGCTTCGAGCACTGAGAATCTCTCTGTCCTTCCAAATTGTTGCATGGACGTGCAGGATGGGGAAAGCATACTTAGAATTGGTATACACATTAATCCTTTTTCCTTCCCCTAATTCCAAAGCTCTTGTCAGGGCAAAAAGTTCAACTTTCTGGGCCAAGGTGTTTGGGGGAAAAGACCCACTTTCCCTAGTTTCTTCTAGGCTCACTAGAGCATATCCTGCTTTCCTCTCTCCTTTTTCTACAAAACTACTGCCATCTGTGTACCATTCTTTCTCTGGGTCAGATAAAGATGTCTCTGGTAGGTCCGGGTGAAAAGAGTATAATTCGTCTATGATTTGCATGCATTGGTGATCCAAAGGGGAAGTAGGGGGATCTGGCAGTAAGATGATTGGATTTAAAGTCTGACAGACCCTCAACTTTATTTCTGGAGTGTCAAGGAGGAGGGCTTGGTATTGAGTGATCCTTCCCTCTGTTATCTGTCTATCCCCTTTAGTTTCTAAGACTGTTTGCACCTGGTGAGGTATATACTGTGGTGGGCTGACCCAGGGTCAACTTAGATGCCTGTTTAACCATAAGAGTGGTGGCCTCTACTGGCTGGAAGCAAGTGGGCCACCCTCTGGACACCTCATCTGGTTGTTTTGAGAGGTAAGCCATGGGTTGTAATACAGGCCCCATCATTTGCCCTAACATCCCAAGAGCAGTTCCTATCCTTTCAGAAACACAGCATGAAAGGCTTTTCCAGGTTCAGGAGGCCTAAAGGTGGGGGTGTGGTGGTCCACTCTTTTAGGGCATTAAAGTAACCTTGGAGGTCTCATCCCAGTCAAGTGGCTCTTCCTCTTTCCCTCTTAACTTTTCATATAGGGGTCAGGCCAGATTCCCACAACCAAGAATCCAGATCCTGCAAAACCCAGTCATTCCTAAAAATCCCCTAAGCTGTCTTTTTCATTTGGGGGTATGGGGTATTTAAGATGAGGGATTTCCTCTGGGGGTTGAACATTCTTTTTCCTTCTGTAATAATAAATCCAAGGTATTTCACCTGGGTTAAGCTAATCTGAGCTTTCTTGGGGGATATTCAATAACCCTTTTCATACAGGAAATTTAAAGTTTTAATAGTATCTATTTGAGAGCTGGTAAAATCTGGACTAGCTATGAGCAAGTCATCCACATACTGTATTAGATTACTGTTTGTTAAAGTTAATTCCCTTAGTTCTCTCCCCAAGGAAGTTCCCAAAATATGAGAGCTGTACCTAAACCCTTGTGGTAGTTGAATCCAGCAAAGTTGTATGGCCTCCCTTGTTTCCAGGTCCCACCACTCAAACCAAAGAGTTTTTGGGATTCGGGGTGGAGAGGAATGCAAAAGAAAGCATCCTTAATGTTCAAGACTGAGAAGTACTTAGCATTTCCTGGGACTTGGTATAGGAGGGTATATGGGTTTGGGACTATGGGGTGGATAGGATGCACAGCTTCGTTAATAGTTATCGATCCTGGACGAATTGATACGATCCATCTTGTTTTTAACAGGCAAGATTGGAGTATTGCAGGGAGACTCACAGGTGATTAGAATTCCAATATCTCGTTATTTGTTATCTAATGGTCTAAGACCATCCAGAGTTTCTGGTTTTAAGGTATACTGTCTTTTTCAGGGGTAGGGAGCATTTGGCCTCAGAAGAATCTTCACTGGTAGAACATTTATGGCTAGACCAGGGCTGGAGACATCCCACACCTGGGGACTGATCTCATCTAAGAAAGGGATGGACTCCTCCTTTTATACATCTGACTGCAAATATTCACACTAGGCAAAGGAAATTACCGGTTTCTAGCATTCCCCAAGTCACTCTGGTCTGGAGGCAGCAAAGAAGGTCTCTCCCCAGTAGGAGAGCAGGGCAACCAGGGATGTATAAGAAGGGGTGGGTTTCTTGCCTACCTTACAATGGAGGGGCTTAGTAAAATTTTGGCTTTGGGGTTTTCTATCTACCCCCATCACTATCTGGGATTCCCTGGTGGCTCAGAGGTTAAAGCATCTGCCTCCAATGCGGGAAACCTGGGTTCAATCCCTGGGTCGGGAAGATCCCCTGGAGAAGGAAATGGTAACCCATTCCAGTATTCTTGCCTGGAGAATCCCATGGACGGAGAAGCCTGGTAGCCTACAGGCCATGGGGTCGCAAAGAGTTGGACACCACTGAGCGACTTCACTTTCACTTTCCATCACCATCTTAGTCAGGGAGTCTAAAGGTCCTAACTGGAAAGAAAGAAGAGAGAAGGCAGCCCCCATGTCTAAAAGAAAGTTCACATCCTTACCTTCTATTTGCAGAGTCACTTAAGGGTCAGGAGGTGTGATCTGTATCTCACCATTTGCAGGAGTTTCTCGAGCTGCTGGGCATCATCAGTCCTGGTCGCCCAGGACTAACACAGAGGGAGCAGGTGTAGAGGTCTCCATATGCCTTCCCTTAGGATGATATGGACACTCCCCTCTCCAATGGCCATCCTCTCTGCAGTAGGCACACTGGGTGTGTCTCAGCTGCAGTGTATTTTTAAGATCCTTTTTTCCTTCCTTGCTTTCCCCTTCCTTGCTCTCGCATAGTGGCAGGATGAATCAAGGCCAGAATTTTAGCCTGTTGTTGGGCCAAGGTCTGGGTCTGCCTCTCTATTCTCCTATCCTTTCAGGCTTCCTTTTGCTCCCTTTTGGCTTCTTCCTCCTAGTCTCTATTCGAAAACACCCTATTTGCCTCCTCCACCAAACTGAAGATTGGGATCTCTGGTCCTTTTCCTAGTTTTTGTAATTTGCTCCTTATGTCTGGGGTTGCCTGGGTTATGAAGGAATGGGACAATAGGACTTTTCCTTCCATACTTTTTAGATATGCCTGGGTAAACATTTTAAAGGCCTCTGTGAGTCTTCTAAAAAAAAAATACTGGGTTTTCATTCTCTCCTTGTGTAACCTCTTTTATCTTATTGTAATTAATGACCTTTTGGACACCCCGAGTCATTCCCTGTAGTAGGCAAGTAGCGAGGTATCTTAAGGACTCCTTGCCTTCGCTTGCATTGGGATCAAAATCTGGCTCTATAGAGGTGATTGCTTCTTCTGCAGGGGCCAGACTGACATCCACCTGCTGTTTTCCATCAGCCACTTTTCTAGCCTGATTTAGGATTCTAGCTTTTTCCTCATCATTACAGCACCAGGTGAGGATGACCATTATATCCCTCCAGGTGAGGGAGAAGTTAAGGCTAAGATGCTCAAATTCATCCCCAAATATTTTTTGGGTTCTCAGAATATGAACCCAATTGCTCCCTACATTGGGTAATGTCTCGCATAAAAAAAGGAACATGAATGTGCATAGTTCCCCCCTCCCCATCTGGTACCTCTCTTAGGGGGCAGATTTTGTCTGAGGCTGAGCTTTCCTTCTGTAAAGGGCAAAGTTTATTTCCTGATCATAATCCCACGGAGGAAGGGACATATGGAGGAGGAACGGAGGTGACTGTAAGTGACTTCCCTTCAAATCCCATGACTTCTGGGCCTAGCCTCATGACTTCTGGCTATGTCTGGACTTCCTTTCCCCGTGACGTCTCTGCCAGAGCTTAGTGGGGCAAGAGAAGGTCAAGAGAAGCTTCTGCTTCAGACCTTGCCAAAAGGACTTTGAAAAAGCATTTATCAAAATCTTCAAGCTTATATTTTTTTCTTTTTTTCAGAATCCTGGTCAGTTCAGTTCAGTTCAGTCACTCAGTCATGTCCGACTCTTTGTGACCCCATGAATCGCAGCACGCCAGGCCTCCCTGTTCATCACCATCTCCCAGAGTTCACTCAGACTCACGTCCATCGAGTCCGTGATGCCATCCAGCCATCTCATCCTCAGTCGTCCCCTTCTCCTCCTGCCCCCAATCTCTGTGAGCATCAGAGTCTTTTCCAATGAGTCAACTCTTCACATGAGGTGGTCAAAGTACTGGAGTTTCAGCTTTAGCATCATTTCTTCCAAAGAAATCCCAGGGTTGATCTCCTTCAGAATGGACTGGTTGGATCTCCTTGCAGTCCAAGGGACTCTCAAGAGTCTTCTCCAACACCACAGTTCAAAAGCATCGATTCTTTTTGTTCAGTTCAGTTCAGTAGCTCAGTCGTGTCCGACTCTTTGCGACCCCATGAATCGCAGCACGCCAGGCCTCCCTGTCCATCACCATCCCCCAGAGTTCACTCAGACTGGTGTCCATCGAGTCCATGATGCCATCCAGCCATCTCATCCTCGGTCGTCCCCTTCTCCTCCTGCCTCCAATCCCTCCCAGCATCAGAGTCTTTTCCAATGAGGCAACTCTTCGCATGAGGTGGCCAAAGTGCTGGACTTTCAGCTTTAGCATCATTTCTTCCAAAGAAATCCCAGGGTTGATCTCCTTCAGAATGGACTGGTTGGATCTCCTTGCAGTCCAAGGGACTCTCAAGAGTCTTCTCCAACACCACAGTTCAAAAGCATCGATTCTTCAGTGCTCAGCTTTCTTCACAGTCCAACTTTCACATCCATACATGACAACAGGAAAAGCCATAGCCTTGACTAGGCAGACCTTAGTCGGAAAGTAATGTCTCTGCTTTTGAATATACTATCCAGGTTGGTCATAACTTTTCTTCCAAGGAGTAAGCGTCTTTTAATTTCATGGCTGCAGTCATCATCAGTGGCTGTACTGCATCTGTATCTTTTTCTGTCTCAAAACATCAAGTCATTCAACAAGTTCTTTCTGCTCTTAAAAGCTTAGTTCAGTTCAGTCCCTCAGTCGTCTGACTCTTGTTGGACTGTGAAGTTCCCTCTACTCAGTATACCCTTCTTGCTGACACAGGGTTAATCTTCCTGAAACACTGATTTGATCATTTGTGCAGTTCCTCTAAACCTTTAGTGGTGAAGTGTTGGGGTACATATTCTTCATGTTGAGCTCCAGGCCTCTATCACTGATGTTAACCAAGAGCCCATTCTCACTACTCCTGTTCTGGGTAATGGCCTCTCTTACTGGCTGCCTTGCTTTGGGGTGTGGGTATGTGGGGTCTGGGGAGGTAGCCTGCCTGGAAGTTCTTATTCTTCATACTCTTGCAGCCTTCAGATTGCCTCTACCTTCAAATATCAAATAACTGTATTTGGACCACTCGCAGAGAAACTCTTGTATTTTGCAGCAGTTGTGCTAGGTTCTTCTTCTTTTTTAAAGTTCAGTTAAAATTATTTTGTTTTCTGCCTTTCTGGTCTTCTTAGTTTCTGGTGTACCTTCTGGTTTTCCATCTAGATTTGCTTGGAATCATTATCGTTTTAGTGTGCAAACTCTCTTAGACTAGGTTCTCTGGATGTCAGTAATGGAAACCTATACGAGGTGGCTTAGCTCAAAGGAGAATTTATATTAAAGAGCAGCAAAGGACGCATTGAAGATTTGACTGTGAGACCTGAGGTAAACGTAGATATTAATCTCCTTGACATCAAGCTTGGCAGTAATTTTTTGGATTTCACACCAAAAGCAAAAATATACAAGTGAAACTAAGATGCTTATGCACAGTGAGGGAAACCGTCAGCAAAATGAAAAGGCAGCCGGCCAAAGGGAGGAGGTGTTTCCAGATCACATTCCTGATAGGATAATTCTGAAACACGTAAAGAACTCATTCAGCAACAACAGCCTGATTAACAAATGGGTGGAAGATCTGAGTAGACATTTTTCTAAAGAAGGCATACAGTTGGCTTATAAGTCCATGAAAGATGCTCACCATCATTAATCATCAAGGAAGTACAAATCAAAACGATGAGATATCACCTCAGGTGAAATAGAGAAAGACAAATACTGTAAGATCTCAGTTCTATATGGAATCTTAACAATCTTATAGATACAGAGAGCATGCCATTTTGCTAGGGTTGAGGGTGGGCAAATGGATGAAGGGAGTCAAAAGGTACAAAACCTAGTTAGCTGTAAAGTAAACAAGACATGAGAATGTGAATTAAAGCATGACAACTGTAGTTAATAATGTATTGCATATTTGGAAGTTGCTAAGAGAGTAAACCTTAAAAATTATCAACACGGGAAGAAATTCTGTAACTATATAGTGATAAGTTAACTTGATATTGTGGTGGTCATTTTGCAGTATATACAAATAGTCATTATGTTGTATACATACAACTCTAATATATGTCAGTTATACTTCTGTTAAAAAAATAATAAAGCTATCTCATAGGACTGAGCATAAACTACAGTTGCTCTTTACAGGAGAAAGAGGAAGTTGAAGAGGAACTCCTGGAAATCAGGAACTAAAATTCCAGTCTGAATTTCTGTATATTTGGTATGGGATGTGGAGACTAGCATATAAAGTCTACCATTTTGCTTCATTCTGATTTCAGTTTAAGAATCAGTTTGCTTAAAATAGATTCTTTCACAGATAGGGAGTTTGGTGATAGATATTTCCAAAGTGTTTCTCTAGCCTAATTTTGTATTTCAGTTCAGTTCAGTCACTCAGTCGTGTCCGACTCTTTGCGACCCCATGAATCGCAGCACGCCAGGCCTCCCTGTCCATCACCAACTCCCAGAGTTCACTCAGACTGGTGTCCATCGAGTCCGTGATGCCATCCAGCCATCTCATCCTCTGTCGTCCCCTTCTCCTCCTGCCCCCATCCCTCTCAGCATCAAAGTCTTTTCCAGTGAGTCAACTCTTCACATGAGGTGGCCAAAGTACTGGAGTTTCAGCTTCAGCATCAGTCCTTCCAAAGAAATCCCAGGGTTGATCTCCTTCAGAATGGACTGGTTGGATCTCCTTGCAGTCCAAGGGACTCTCAAGAGTCTTCTCCAACACCACAGTTCGAAAGCATCGATTCTTCGGCACTCAGCCTTCTTCACAGTCCAACTCTCACATCCATACATGACTACTGGAAAGAACATAGCCTTGACTAGATGGACCTTAGTTGGCAAAGTAATGTCTCTGCTTTTGAATATGCTGTCTAGGTTGGTCATAACTTTTCTTCCAAGGAGTAAGCGTCTTTTAATTTCATGGTTGCACTCACCATCTGCAGTGATTTTGGAGCCCAAAAAAATAAAGTCTGACACTGTTTCCACTGTTTCCGCATCTATTTGCCATGAAGTGATGGGACTGGATGCCATGATCTTCGTTTTCTGAATGTTGAGCTTTAAGCCAATGTTTTCATTCTCTTTTACTTTCATCAAGAGGCTTTTTAGTTCCTCTTCACTTTCTGCCATAAGGGTGGTGTCATCTGCATATCTGAGGTTATTGATATTTCTCCCGGCAATCTTGAGTCCAACTTGTGTTTCTTAGAGACCAGCAATTTATAAGTGTAAGAATGAGGAACCTTCTATAAGTGATGACATCAATTAAAATACTTAAAGTTGTTTAAAACTCTGTGTGGTCTTGAAAGTTTGAAGAAATGTGAATCAGGCATTATAATTTTGAAGCTTTTAGGGAAAATAAGTTTTATAAAGTCAGAATTTATATGCTAATAATATGCATCAATGTCAAGAAAAAATCGTGTACCAGAAAATGGCAAAGCAAAATAAAGAGAAGGGAATAAAATGTGGGTCACTTCCTCCATTTAAGCTTTGAGTTTTCATAACTTCTTAGTAGTAGCACATGTATGCCACTTATTCTTGAAATTAATGGTTAAAATGGTAGTTTTTTTTTGGAAAATTAATGACTTATTGGAACAATTTAAACCATTGTATGTTATCAAGTATTGACAAGGGTGTTTGGAAACTAGTGGTAGCACGCTAACGGGCGTAAAAATTGATACGGCTATTTGGAGAACAGTTGGGCAATATGTAGTGAAATGGAAAATGTACTTATAACTCAGAAAGTTACCTCATATAGGCCTCAGAGCAGTGATTCTCAACCAGGGGAGTTTTATCTTCCAGGGACACTTGACAACGCCTAGGAATGTTTTTGGTTGTCACATCTGGAGACTGTTGACATCTGATGGGTAGAGATCAGGAATGCTCTAAATATGGTATAAATTCACAGGACAGGCTCTCACAATAAGGAGTTATGAGTCCAAATTTTGTAAAGAGTGTGGAGATTGAGCAACCTGGCTTTAGAGAACCCAGTTAACATGTTATGTTCTTGTTTGTGAACATAGAGACTTTTGCAAGAATGCTCATAAAACATTGTAATTGTGCAAAATTGGGAACAACGTGAATGTCTATCAGTGGAGGAAAGGATAAATAAAACGTGATAGGCCTATGGGATCCATACTTTACAGAAGTTAAAAGGAAAATTTCTGTCTCTACATTATTAGATCTAAAAAATGAATGAAAAAGACGCCAGGTACTTTCAGTTTGATACCATTATGAAAAAAAAAAAAAATGCAGAGCAGCAACTCTGTCATTTCAATATGTAAGTGAAAATAAGAACTAAACTAGAAGGCTCTGTGGAGAACCCCTGCCAGTGGCTGCTTGTGTGGTGGGGGAGGCGGGCGGCGCCAGGGTGGCCAGCAGTGGCTGTACCGCTGCTTGCTCTTTACATCAAGCACGGGGTGAAGCAGCTGTGGCTGTATATTTGTGCGAACTGAATGCGGAGTGTGAATGGCGTTTGTTAAAATTTTGGTTGGAGGGACTTGCATGTTTGTAGTAGTGTTATCATTATTTTTATCTTTCTAGTATTTTTCAAAAGCCCGTCCATGGGTTCCCTTTGCCGCTTTCCCTGCATTCAGGTCTCGTAACACACAGAATATCATGCTCTGTCTTTTTTCTGTTCTTCTTGTCCAGGAAGTTAGTCTTCTTGTAAAGTGAAGTGTAAGTATTTTTTGGTGTTCATTATTTATGTAGTTCATTGGTATAGCTGTGGAGAAGATGTATTTATTGCCTGCCATTAACCCGTTTGTGCTTAATTCACAAAAGTTAAAGGCATCATATACTGACTATGACATTATATCCATTTCTTCTCTCCAATAGCAGTTGTAAAAAGTTTTTCAGTATAACTTATTCAGAAAACATTAGATAAGATTTTAAATATATTTTATGGGTAAAGTTGATAGAATCATGTAAGACACCTAAATTCAGTTTCCTGAATAGTTACTGAAAAGGTTAAACTACTGTAATCAAATTTTTATACAACATTTTTTAAAAAAATCAGAGCAACAAAATGTCAATAGGAGAAATATTTTTTGTTCTTGTTCAAGATCCAATTATTTCTATATATTCTAATGCCAAAAACATCAGGTAAAATAAGTAAGTGTTAAATAAAAATTTACGTGATTCTATCAACTTTACCCGTAAAATATATTTAAAATCTTATCTAATGTTTTCTGAATAAGTTATACTTAAAAAGTTTTTACAACTGCTATTGAAGAGAAGAAATGGATATAATGTCATAGTCAGTATATTCTTTCTCAGAACACAAGGATCAGTTTTCATATGTGATAAATACATTGGCAGTAAAATGAAGTGGAAATAACACATGGCCTGTAATTTTTTTCATACAGTGATGTAAAAAGTAAGTGTCTCAAATACAGTGTAATTAAACTTTATAATAAGTATTTTAAATATCTTTGATTGTGTCAAATTAAGTTAGATTAAAACTGCATTTATAATTATATAGAAGTTCATAGTTTTTACACAAAAAAACATTTACCAAAAATTACTCCAAAGTTTAAAAAACTAACTAATTTAAATTTAAAAACTTAAAATAACCTTTAGTTAATGGATTTTACTTACCTTTGTTAGAGAGGGCTTATCTCTTTAAATGTCAATCCAATGAAAAGGTGACTGAAAATTAATGACTTTATTTAAAAAAATAAACTTCTTAAAATTTTAGATTAGATCTAAATTTTTTGTTAAAGGATTTTATACAAATTATAAGAATAGCTTAATTATAAAAATCATGAAGGTAATTTTAATTCACAATACTTAATTTAAGATAATTTAAGCTCAAATATATAATTATAAAGTTATGACTCCTAACTATATAGAATTTGAAGTAAGTCATGTAACCTTTGTAGAGATTTTTCATAGGTGAAAACAAGGCACGAGCTAACTCCATTTGATTTTCTTGCTAATACTTGCAATTTATTACTAGAGTTAATCCTTAATTGCTGAAAACAGCTGTCCCATGGTTACCCATTATTTTTCTATAATACAATATGTAACAAATTATAAGGATGCATATTCAAGAAAAGCTGTTGGTTAACATTTTTTTTTTTTTAACGTAGGTTTTGAGTGTCTTTGTTGTTGTTCAGTCACTCAGTCGTGTCCAACTCTTTGTGACCCCCAGGCTTCCCTGTCCTTCATAATCTCCCAGAGCTTGCTCAAACTTAGGTCCACCGAGTCAGCGATGCCATCCAACCATCTCATCCTCTATCGTCCCCTTCTCCTCCTACCTACAGCCTTTCCCTGTGTCAGGGTCTTTTCTAATGAGTCAGACCTTTGCATCATGTGGCCAAAGTATTGGAGCTTCAGCATCAGTCCTTCCAATGAATATTCAGGACTAATTTCCTCTAGGATGGACTGGTTGCATCTCCTTGTAGCCCAAGGGACTCTCAAGAGTCTTCTCCAACACCACAGTTCAAAAGCATCAATTCTTCGGCACTCAGCTTTCTTTATCGTCCAACTGTCACATCCATACATGAATAATGGAAAAACCATAGCTTTGACTAGATGGACCTTTGTTGGCAAAGTAATGTCTCTGCTTTTTAATATGCAGAGTAGGGTTGCCATAGCTTTTCTTCAGAGGAGTGTCTTTTAATTTCATGGCTGCAATCAACATCTGCAGTGATTTTGGTGCCCAGGAACATAAAATATCTCACTGTTTCCATTGTATCCCTATCTATTTGCCATGAATTGATGGGACCAGATGCCATGATCTTAGTGTTTTGAATGTTGAGTTTTAAGCCAGCTTTTTCATGTTCCTCTTTCATCAAAAGGCTCTTTAGTTCTTTGCTTTCTGCCATAAGCATGGTGTTATCTGCATATCTGAGGTTACTAATATTTCTCCTGGCAGTCTTGATTCCAGCTTGTGCTTCATCGAGCCTGACATTTTGCATGATGTACTCTGCATGTAAGTTAAATAAGCAGAGTGACAGTGTACAGCCTTTACGTAGTCCTTTCCCAATTTGGAACTAGTTGTTACATGTCCAGTTCTAACTGTTGCTTCTTGACCTGCATACAGGTTTCACAGAAGGCAGGTCAGGTGGTCTGGTATTCCCGTCTCTTGAAGAATTTTATGCAGTTCCTTGTGATCCACACAATCAAAGGCTTTAGCGTAGTCAATGAAGCAGAAGTAGATGTTTTTCTGGAATTTTCTTGCTTTTTCTATGATCTAGCCGATGTTGGCAATTTGATCTCTGGTTCCTCTGTCTTTTCTAAATCAAGCTTGTACATCTGGAAGTTCTCAGTTCATGTATTGCTGAAGCCTGGCTTGGAGAATTTTGAGCATTACTTTGCTAGCGTGTGAAATGAATACAATTGTGTGGTAATTTGAACATTCTTTGGCATTACTTTCTTTGGAATCTGAATGAAAACTGACTTTTTCCAGTTCTGTGGCCACTGCTTTTTCCAAATTTGCTTGCATATTGAATGCAGCACTTTCACAGCATCATCTTTTAGGATTTTCAGTAGCTCAGCTGTAATTCCATCACCTCCACTGGTTTCTTTTGAAATGATCCTTCCTATGGCCTGATTAGAGTTCCAGAAAAACATCTATTTCTGCTTTATTGACTATGCCAAAGCCTTTGACTGTGTGGATCACAAGAAACTGTGGAAAATTCTGAAAGAGATGGGAATACCAGACCACATAACCTGCCTCTTGAGAAATCTGTATGCAGGTCAGGAAGCAACAGTTAGAACTGGACATGGAACAACAGACTGGTTCCAAATAGGAAAAGGAGTCCGTCAAGGCTGTATATTGTCTCCCTGCTTATTTAACTTCTATGCAGAGTACATCATGAGAAATGCTGGACTGGAAGAAACACAAGCTGGAATCAAGATTGCCGGGAGAAATATCAATAACCTCAGATATGCTGATGACACCACCCTTATGTCAGAAAGTGAGGAAGAGCTAAAAAGCCTCTTGATGAAAGTGAAGGAGGAGAGCGAAAAAGTTGGCTTAAAGCTCAACATTCAGAAAACGAAGATCATGGCATC
>SJYX01022864.1:103602-124503 GCA_006410675.1 Oreotragus oreotragus | reverse complement strand
ACTCTTGAGAGTCCCTTGGACTGCAAGGAGATCCAACCAGTCCATTCTGAAGGAGATCAGCCCTGGGATTTCTTTGGAAGGAATGATGCTAAAGCTGAAACTCCAGTACTTTGGCCACCTCATATGAAGAGTTGACTCATTGGAAAAGACTCTGATGCTGGGAGGGATTGGGGGCAGGAGGAGAAGGGGACGACCGAGGATGAGATGGCTGGATGGCATCACGGACTCGATGGACGTGAGTCTGAGTGAACTCCGGGAGATGGTGATGGATAGGGAGGCCTGGCGTGCTGCGATTCATGGGGTCGCAAAGAGTCGGACGCGACTGAACTGAACTGAACTGAACTGATGGCCTGATTGATTTTGCCCGCTTTAATTGCTGAAAAAGGAGTTTTCCCATGGTTACCCATAATTTTTGTATAGTATGATATATAATAAATTTTATGAATGGATATTCAAGGAATAGTGTTTGTTAAAAATTTATTTTTTAATTGTTTAGGTTTTGGGTATACAGTGTTGTAATTCGACATCTGTATATGCCGCAAAGTGATCACGATCACGGGTTTAGTTTACCATTCATCACGTCCGCTTTACTCCCTCTGCTTGTTTTACTCACCCCTGACCTCCTTCTGGTAGCTGCTAATCTTTTTTCTGTATCTGTGAGTTTTTGTTTTATTATTGACTTTTTTTTCCAGTTTCGACATTTGAGTAAAATCATATGGTATTTGTCTTTTTCTCTCTGATTTCTTTTACTTAGCACAGTATTCTTAAGGTCCATGTATGTTGTCTTAGATGGCATGGTTTTCATTCGTTTTTTAATCAAAAAAATTTTTTTAGGATTTCATTATTTTTATGACTGAGTGGATTCGTGTGTGTGTGTGTGTGTGTGTGTGTGAGCGAGAGAGAGATACATCTTCTTTATCCTTGTGTGTGTGTGTGTGTGTGTGTGTGTGTGTGTGTATGAGCGAGAGAGAGAGATACACCTTCTTTATCCTTTCATCTGTCAGTGGCCACTTCAGTTGTTTTCATATCTTGCCTGTTACATGTAATGCTACAGTGAACATAGGGATATACATGTCGTGTTGAATTAGTGTTTTCTTGTTCTTCAGGTAAATACCCAGGAGTGGCAGGTCATATGGTAGTTCTATTCCTAACTGTTAGAGGACACTGCGTTCTGTTTCCATAGTGGCTGTACCCATTTGTAGTCCCACCAATCGTGTATGAAGATTTCCTTTTCTCCATATCCTCCCCAGCATTTATTATTTCTTATCTTTTTGATAATTGTAACACCTGTGAGTTGATAGTTAATTATTTTGAATTGGCATTTCTGTAATGATAGTGATGCCGAACCTTTTCATGTACCTCTTGGCTATCTATGTCTTCTTCAGAAAAATGTTTTTTTAGATCTTGTTAGGGAAACGAAATGAACAGTCTTGTTTAGGCTTCAGAGACAAAGCAGTGCAGGCCTCTGACCTGGCTTCTTACCTGCCTGGACACTGCCCTGCCTGGCTGCCTGGACACTGCCTTGCCTGGGAGTGACTGGGAGTGCTGGCCTGCTGTGAGTGGAAGGCTTGCAGCACCTTAGATGAGATGGGGGTGAAACCTTGAGACTCTTGAGATCTGGAGGGGGCTGACCAACCAAGCCCCAAGCATAACTACATTCCAAGTTTACACAACAAAACAAACAGTATTAACAGGAAACCAAAGCTGTGGTTTGGTCACAGATGGATGATGATGTCAGTTTGTGCCCTTCCTGGGATTATAAGGGGAAACCCCAAGCTGCAGTCTTTGCGCTTTCATGCCCTGAGTGGACATGCTGTCTGGGACCCTTTCCCGACTGGGACTCCAGGTATAGCGTGACACAGGACTGCCAGCACTGTCCCAGACTGGACACTGGTTAGAACCTGAATTGGTGATTTATTCTCTGCTCTTTCTATTTCTCTTTTCTTTTAATGTTAGTACTTTGAAAGTAAGCTAGATAGTTCTCTAATAAAAAGTTGTATAATTTATTTGTTTTTAACAAGTGGCTTATTTTGTTAACAAATCCTTTGAACCTGAGACGAGTGAAAACTTTGGGCAAAACATATCTTTTGCCTATTTTTTAATTGGGCTTTGTTTTTTGTTTGTTATTTGGACATGCCATGCTGTGTGTGGGATCTTTTTCCCCTGACCAGGGATTGAACTTTGCAGTGGAAGTGTGGAGTCCTCACCACTGGATCACCATGGAATTATGCAGTTGTTTGTTTTTGCTGTAAGAGTTCTTTATATGTTTTAGATATTATTCCCTTCTCAGAAATATTGTTTGGAAATATCTCCTCCCATTCAGTAGGTTTCCTTTTCATTTTGATGTTGGTTTCCTTCACTGTGCAGAAGCATTGTAGTTTGATGTAGTCCAAAAAGTTTTAAAAGTGAAGGTTTCTAATAGTGTATATGTGTTTGTGTGTATGAAGGTAGAGTTGATTCTTTGGTGGATCCAGTGTTCATGAAACAGAATAGCGGAATAAACCTGGAAACTTACTAGAATTATCTTTCCCTCTGGTATAAAGTATGTGGTCCTCCAACAAAGGTATGAAGTTCTGGTTTGAGAAGAAGGATAAGATCCTTTTATCTCCTTCTTAGTGTTGGATATGTGAAGAAGCTGTATAAACATGATGTATTCTTTTCAAGTGGAATTTTTCTGGGATATTGTATAATGGAAAGAATTAACACAGTCATTTAAAAATAACACTCAGTGCCAAAGAATATTAATGGTTATTGATAACAATTTTGGGGTTCCATTCCCAGACTCCCATATTTATGAGTTCATTGTTTACAAGGGTACTTATTAGGCATGTCTCGGTGGGAAAATTTGTGACTGTGTGCCTTTGGGTGTTAATCTTCAGATATCAGTTAATCTTCAGACGCAGACGCTGTTTGAGTCCCTGTGAGAAACTCAAGTCCTTTTTTGATGGATACAGGAGTATACTGCTTGCCAATTTTAGCCATTTGCAAAGTCTGTGATGATAAATCTTGATCTTTGTGGTTTTCCTTTACTAAAAAGTGTGTTCTTAAAGGAAGTGCATGAAGTTTAAAAGTTTGGTTTCTCACTGTCATGTTTTCAGTCGGGATCAAGGAGGACCAGTGAAGAGTTTGCAGTTATGGGGTCAGTTTTACATGGATGTGTATATGCACGTAGGTGTGTTTTTAAAACCTGCCTTTCTCTCTCTACAATGAAGACTTAAAGCAGCTAAGGAGAATACAAAAATGTGATTATGAATAACTTTAAATAAAAACTCAAAAGACACTGGGATATTTCATTTAGTTCTTCTTTATATTGGAGTGGATTAGTATTGGTTAAGCTTGGTGTAAGCTTTCAGAATTTTAAATTATAAGGCTAAATATTTTCATTGCCTGATGTTTATGTCTAGCTGCAATGCATTAAAAAAATAAACTTCACTGTAAATTTCCAGCTTAAATCCATTTTTATTATAAATTGCCAAGTTAAAATATTGTGTGTCTTATCTGCTGAGGCTTTGAATCAAGACAGTTGTGGAATAGTTTGGGGAGAATTTGTTATGTAAGGACCTTGCCCCTGAGCTTTTCCGAATGGCTTGAACTTTTGGTTCTTCAGGGTTAAGTATGGATATGCTCTCATGGATCACAGTCTTCTTGTGGCAAAGGGGCTTGCAACACTCAATGAAACTCTGAACCATGCCTTCAGAGCAACCCAGGATGGGTGGGTGAAGAGACCCAGGTCATAATGAAGAGATCTGATAAAACATGGTCCTCTAGAGGAGAAAATGGCTGCTCACTCCAGTGTTCTTGTCTTGAGAACCCCATGAACAGTATGAAAAGGCAAAAAGATAGGACACTGGAAGATGAAACCCCTAGGTCAGAAGGTGTACTGTATGCTACTGGGGAAGAGCTGAGGGCAGTTACTAATAGCTCCTGAAAGAACTAAGCAGCTGGGCCAGAGTGGAAATAACACTCAGTTGTGGATATGTCTGGTATTGAAAGTAAAGTCTGATGCTGTAAAGAACAGTGTTGTGTAGGAACCTGGAATATTAGTTCCTTGAATCAAGGTAAATTGGACGTGGTCAAGCAGGAGATGCAAAATTGAATATCAGCATCTTAGGAATCAGTGAACTAAAATGGACGGGAATGAGTGAATTTAAATCAGATGACCATTGTATGGACTACTGTGGGCAAGAATCCCTTAGAAGAAATGGAGTAGCCCTCACAGCCAACAAGAGAGTGTAAAGTGCAATACTTGGGTGCAGCCTCAAAAACGACAGAATGGCCTTGGCTTGTTTCCAAGGCATACTATTCAGCATCACAGTGATCCAAGTCTGTGCCCCAACCACTGATGCTGAAGAAGCTGACATTGACTGGTTCTGTGAAGACCTACAGAATCTTCCAGAAATAACACCACAAAAAAATGTCCTTTTTCTCATAGGGTGTTAGAATGCAGATATAGGAAGTCAAGAGATACCTGGAATAACAGGCAAGTTTGATCTTGGAGTACAAAATGAAGCAGGCCAAAGGCTAACAGAGTTTTGTCAAAAGAGCATGCAAACATCCTTTTCCAGCAACCGAAGAGAAGACTCTACATACAGACATCAGCAAATGGTCAACACCCAAATCAGAGTGATTATGTTATTTGCAGCTGAAGATGGAGAAGCTCTATACAGTTAGCAAAAACAAGACCTGGAGCTGACTGTGGCTCAGATCATGAGCTCCTTATTGCAAAATTCAGGATTTAATTGAAGAAAGTAGGGAAAGCCACTAGGCCTTTCAGGTATGACCTAAAAAAAATCCCTTATGATTATACAGTAGAGGTGATGAATAGATTCAAGGGATTAGATCTGGTAGACAGAGTGCCTGAAGAACTAACGATGGAGGTTCATAACAGTGTACAGGAGACGGTGACTGACATCGTCCCAGCAATAAAGAAATGAAAGAATGCAACGCGGTAGTCTGAGGCGGCTTTCCATATAGCTGAGGAAAGAAGAGAAGTGAAAGGTAAGGGAGAAAGGAAAAGATACACTCAGCTGAATGCAGAGTTTCAGAGAATAGCAAGGAGAGATTAAAAAAAAGCCTTCTTAAGTGAGCATCGCGAAAGGATAGGGGAAAACCATAGAAAGTAAAGACTCTCTCTTTAAGAAAATTGGAGATAGGATGGGAACATTTCAGGCAAGGACGGGCATGACAAAGGACAGAAGCGGCAAGGAACTAACAGCAGCAGCAGAGACTAAGAAGAGGTGGCGAAACTACACAGCACAGCTGTACAAAAACGGTCTTAATAACTGAATAAATACAACAGTGTGGTCACTCACCTAGGGCTGGACGTCTGCGGTATGCGGTCAAATGAGCCTAAGAAAGCATCACTGCGAGCAGAGCTAGAGGGGGTGACAGAGTTCCAGCTCAACTGTTTAATCCTGAAAGATGCTGCCGCTACAGTGCTTCACCCAGTGCCTCAGCAAATTTGGAAACACAGCAGGGGCCACAGGGCTGGAAAAGGTCAGTTTTCATCTTAATCCCAGAGACGGACAAGCCAATGTTCAGACTGCTGTGCAGTTGGGCTTATTTTATGTGCTAGCAAGGTAATGCTCATATCCATTAAGCTAGGCTTAAGCAGTATGTGAATGGAGAACTTCCAGATGTACAGACCGGATTTAGAAAAGGCAGAGGAATCAGAGGTCAAATTGCCAGCATTCACTAGATCATGCAGAAAGCAAGGGAATTCCAGAAAAGCATCTACTACTACTTCATTGACTATGACGAAGCCTTTAAATGTGTGGATCACAGCAAACTGGAAAATTCTTAAAAGAAATGGGAGTACCAGACCACTTTACCTGTCTCCTGAGAAATCTGTGTGTGGGTTAAGAAGCAGCAGATAGAACTGAGCATGGAACAGCTGATTGGTTCAAAATTGGGAAAGGAGCAAGAGGAGGAACTAAAGCACCTCTTGATGAAAGTGAAAGAGGAGCGTGAAGAAGCTGGCTTAAAACTCAACATTCAGAAAACTAAGATCACGGCATCTAGTCCCGTCGCTTCATGGCAAATAGACGGCAAAACAATGGAAACAGTGACAGACTTTATTTTCTTAGGCTCCCAGATCATTGCAGATGGTGACTGCAACCATGAAATTAGGAGACACTTGCTTCTTGGAATAAAAGCTATGACAAATCTAGACAGCATACTAAAAAGCAGAAACATTGCTGACAAAGGTCTGTCCAGTCAAAACTATGGTTTCTCCAGTGGTCATGTATGGATGTGAGAGTTGGATCATAAAGAAAGCTGAGTGCAGAATAATTGATGCTTTTGAACTATGGTGTTGGAGAAGACTTTTGAAAGTCCCTTGGACGGCAAGGAGATCCAACCAGTCAATCCTTACGGAAATCAGTCCTGAATATTCATTGGAAGAACTGGTGCTGAAGCTCCAGTGTTTTGGCCACCAGATGCAAAGAGCTGACTTATTGGAAAAGACCTTGATGCTGGGAAAATTGAAGGCAGGAGAAGAAGGGGATGACAGAGGATGATATGTGTTTGTATGGCATCACCGACTCAGTGGACATGAGTTTGAACAAGCTCTGGGAGTCGGTAAACGACAGGGAAGCCCAGTGTGCAGCAGTCTATGGGGTCACACAGAGTCGGACACTACTGAGCGACTGAACTGAAGACAAGGCTGCATTGTATATTGTCACCCTGCTTATTTAACTTATATGCAGATTACATCATGCAAAGTACCAGGCTAGATGAATCGTGAGTAGGAATTAAGATTGCTGGGTGAAACAACAATCTCACATATGCTGGTGATACCACGCTAATGGCAGAAAGCAAAGAGGATATAAACAGCTTCTTGATAAGGGTGAAAGAGGAGAGTGAAAAAGTTGGTTTGAAAATCATTGTTAAGAAAGCTAAGATATGGCATCTGGTCTCATCATTTCATGACAAACAGAAGGGGAAAAAATTGAAGTAATGGCAGATTTTATTTTCTTGGGCTCCAAAAATTCCCTGGGGATGGTGACTGCAGCCGTGAAAGTAAAAGACACTTGCCCTTTGGAAGGAACGCTGTGACAACCTAGACAGTGTATTAAAAAAGCAGAGATATCACCTCACCAACAAAGGTCCGTCTAGTCATAGCTATGGTTTTTCCAGTAGTCATGTATGGATGTGAGAGTTGGACCATAAAGAACGCTGAATGCCGAAGAATTGATGATTTTGAACTGTGGTGTTGGAGAAGACTCTTGAGAGTCCCTTGGACAGCAAGGAGATCCAACCAGTTAATCCTAAAGGAGATCACTCTTGAATATTCATTGGAAGGACTGATGCTGAAGCTGAAGTTCTAGTACTTTGGCCACCTGATGAGAAGAGCTGACTCGTTGGAAAAGACCCTGATGCTAGGAAAGACTGAAGGCAGGAGGAGAAGGGGAAGACAGAACATGAAATGGTTAGGTAGTGTCATGACTCAATGGACATGAGTTTGAGCAACTCCAGATTATGGTGGAGACAAGAAAGCCTGTCATGCTGCAGTCCACAGGGTCATAAAGAGTTGAACATGACTTAGTGACTCAACAGCAATAAGAGCAACAAATATATGATTGACAATTTTTGCCATGCTAAGCCTCTTGTTATAGTTACTTTTACCTGATCTAGTTTTAACTACTCAGCCCAGGATTTTTTTTTTTTNACTAAAGCTGAAACTCCAGTACTTTGGCCACCTCATGCAAAGAGTTGACTCATTGGAAAAGACTTTGATGCTGGGAGGGATTGGGGGCAGGAGGAGAAGGGGACGACAGAGGATGAGATGGCTGGATGGCATCACCGACTCGATGGACATGAGTCTGAGTGAACTCCGGGAGATGGTGATGGACAGGGAGGCCTGGCATGCTGCAGTTCATGGGGTCGCAAAGAGTAGGACACGACTGAGCGACTGAACTGAACTGAATGGGACAGAAACACCCCCAATAATGAGAGCTAATAGTCTGGACAGCTCTTTTCCTGAGATGTGCCCATTGTGTCAGGAGGATGAGTCAGAAGTGGATCCTTCTGGAAGGACCAGGCCCTCCTAGTTTCCATGGGGTCAGTGCTGGCCCTCTTGCTGTTCTTCACTGGGCTGGAAGCAATCTGGGGGATGTCACTTTCTTGTCATTCATTGATATTTGCTTGGGTGGAACAGTGGGGAAATGGCCTAGAGTGGGAAGGTAACCCAGATATATGACTGTGCAACTTCACCATCCATCATGGGCAGCCTTCCACTAACCCCAGTCCTGTGTCTCTCCTTTGAACCCAGCTGTGGAGGAAATTCCTCATTCTGGCCTCAGAATGAACTGTAGTGGGAATATCCACTGTCTTGCTCTGATTCCCTTCAACGTGTAATTGCAAAAATAAAACCATCAGACACTCATCCATTTCCTCAAGATCTGAGCTATCCAGTTGAAACCAAGGTCACCCTGATAGAGAGTGATGAAAACACTAAAAACATTATCTATTGGTCCTGTTTCTATCATTCCTAGAATAAAACCTGAAGCTTCATTGGAGAGTGAGGAATAAATCAACATTGCCTGCAGTCAGGTCAGGTTTGAGCTGGGCTGGAGATTGAATTCGTGTTTAATCAAAATTATATTGGATTTTGTTGTTGAACCTTAGCCTTTTGTGAACAATTCGAAGGTGGCAGTGTTTTCTTAAATTTGGCATTTGCTTGACACAGTTGGAAAGATTTCTCACATGTTTAAGAGACCTGTCTTGAATAGCTAAGTTACTGCTACTCTGAGAATTTCTATATGAAGAACTTTGTGGGGGATTGTTCAACTGGTATTTAAGAGAATGGGTATCATTTATTTATTTTAATTGGAGGCTAATTACTTTACAATATTGTGGTGGTTTTTGCCATACATCAACATGAATCAGTCACAGGTATACATGTGTTCCCCATCCTGAATCCCCCTCCCACCTCCCTCCCCATCCCATCCCTCTGGGTTGTACCAGAGCACTGCTTTTGAGTGCTCTGCTTTATACATGAAACTTGCACTGGTTATCTATTTTACATATGGTAATATACATGTTTCAATGCTCGAGAGAATGGGTATGATTTATGCTTTGCTTCTTTTTCACTTTAATTCAGCTTTACGCTCTTCTTTCAGTAATGCATTTTAAAGAATGGCTTATGGCAGAATTATGACAGTTTTTAAACATAAACAAAAATATGTTTAAAGCTTAACAGTTTGGCAGAAAATGCTTGCTTATCCACATACTTAACTCATAGATGTGAAAATTATTCGAGGCAAACAAGTCTTACTTGATTAGGTGTATCTTTTCTTGCTCTTTATTTCTCTTTTTTATATCAATTATAGCACTGTATAATCAATTATTATTTTCAAATATATTGATTTAGCACATGTTGATAAATAACATCTATATATCTCTCTTCTGGTGCTGCTGCTATTATCTCCCAGTTCTAAGGATTGTTATAATAATCTGTTTTTCTTTCATTGTATCTCTTTCTTCTGTTCTATATTTCATTATCCTATGCAACTTCAAAAACAACTATAAGACACTTATGTCTTATATCTTTTAGAGAAACTCCTATGTACCCTTCAAATATAGTAATGTATAGAACAAAACAATAGCAGTTTGAAAGAAAGGTGCTGTTAAAACAATGGGATATCTGGGAAATAGCAGCAAGTTATTCAGCTATAAATGTACTTTGTAAATGGTAATGTAAATGGTAATGTTACTTTGAATGTGAAGTATGATCTTCCATGACAGAAAATATCATGAGGAATTGACTCTGTACTTGGCATTCAGTAACTTAACTTTCATTATCAAAAGGAAGAAATACTTCCATTCTTATAGTAGTGTGATATAAGAAACATGCAGCTACAAGGTTGAACAGCATGGAACAATAGATCCATCATCAGGATTATTTTTCTGTTTCTTAATTGGTTTGAGAATCAGACACAGTTATAATTTGAAAAAAGCATTAGAGGGCGCCAGACCCCTTTCTGATGAATTGTCTTGAGCTAGAGCACAGCTCCAGCCCACATTTAGATCAGCCTGTAAGCTTGTGAATTTAGTGCTCATCTCAGTCCAGAGATGTGATTACTTGTGTATTTGAAAATTAAAAATGACAGATTTTAGAGAGTAAATTTTTACACATTAAAAGGGACTTAGACCTATTATCTGAATGTGGTTTGTGGACCTTGTTTTGGCCCTGATTCAACGAAACCAGCCTGAAAACCATGTTTGTGGGACAACTAGGGAAATTTGAACAGGCATAAATGTTACATTAGGGAACAATTGTTAATTTTACTAGGCGTGATAATGGTATCTTGGTAACACTAAAAAATTCCTTTTAAATCCTACTAAAGATACATGCAGAAGAGTTTTTGCTTGAAGTTATATGATGTCTATGATTCATTATAAAATATTCCACAATAAAGTATGTGTGCGTTTATGCGTGTGTATAATAATAGATGAAATAAGATTGACAGTATCTTGATAATTTCTGGAACTGGAGTTCATTACATTATTCTACTTTTGTGAGTAGCTTGAAATGTTTCATTAAAAGTAAAATAAAAAATGCAGACATTATTTTCTTACAATTTATATTTATGATCTAATTGATGATCATTTTTGACTAAGGCATCTTTCTTAGGTTACAAGCTCATGTATATAAGAAAATCTCATCTTTTCCCCTGCAGGTAGCAGAATATGTTACTCCAAACTCTGACTTTAGGAGTTTGAAGTGAAAGTAAAAGTGAAGTGAAGTCACTCAGTCGTGTCTGACTCTTTGCGACCCCATGGACTGTAGCCTACTAGGCTCTTCTGTCCATGGGATTTTCCAGGCAATAGTCCTGGAGTGGATTGCCATTTCCTTCTCCAGGGGATCTTCCCAACCCAGGGATCGAACCCGGGTCTCCTGCATTGTAGACAGACGCTTTACCATCTGAGCCACCAAGGAAGTTTAGGAGTTTAGGACAACCTATATCAGAATATGCTGCTTTGGTTTATTGATTATTTTGAGCTGTAGGCACTTTAAAAGCAGCAAATGCAGGGAGAGGCTTTCTCCTAACTCCCCTTTTCTACCTAAAGACAGATCCTCCCAAAGGAACTCACCTGTCATAAATCCCCTCCCTGAGAGTTTCATCGACTGAGGAAAACTGTGCTACCACAGTGCTAGCGCCACACCCAGACAAGCTTTATCTTGAACTTTTATTCCTCCCATCTGTTCTTCAAGGGCCCATTCATCTTTCTTAAAAATCACTTACTCTGCCCCAGGAGGCTTACATGCCCCTTCCCTTTTCCAGTTAAGATGGGCTTTCAATCTTGAGTTTTAAGCCATCTTGGGGAGTTACTCACTTTTCCCTGGTATCTCCCAGGTATATATGAGTATATATGTCTGTTTGTTTTTCTCCTGTTAATCTGTCTTTTATTACAGAGATCTCAACTAGGAGGTCTGTAGGGTAGAGGGGAAATTATTTTTTTCCTTCCTTATACCCTTCATAATTTAATTTATATTTTGAATTTCCATTCTATTGTTCAGTCGCTAAGTTGTGTCCGACTCTTTTGTAATCCCATGAACTATAGGTCAGCAGGCCCCTCTGTCCATGGAATTTCCCAGGCAAGAATACTGGAGTGGGTTGCCATTTCCTTCTCCAGGGAATCTTCCCAACCCAGGGATCAATCCCTTGTCTCCTGCATTGCAGGTAGATTCTTTTATCACTGAGCCACTGGGGAATCCCCTGTCTATCAGATATCAGAAACTAAATATCATTCAACTCAGTATAATCTCATGTTGTGCTGAGACAAACAGTTCAAGATAAACGTGGTCAGTTTTGGATTTTCCTACCTCCGTCTGCACAGCAGGGTCTAAATCCAGTAGAATTGCTGAGTGAAGGTCAGTAAGGGGGAGGTGGTGATGGTGAGGCAGGGTTTGGTTGCCACCTCTGTAAGTCAGACATCCTGAAAGACAGCTTCCGTCTCCTCTCCTGTCAGTTTGTCCTCTAGATGACAGGCATGTTGTTGGACAAACTTTTGCAGGGCCCCTCCAGAGCTGCCTCTTCTCATGGTGGCCAGACCTCTTGGAAAGAGGGACGGGCCCCAGAGGTTGTCCTCTCCAACTCTGGCTTTCTCACCCTGCTTGGCCACTTTAGCTCTACTTCTCCTATGCCATGTTTGTCATGGAAGTTTCTGAAGACTTCTCTAGGACACTTGCCACTTTCACAGGCTCTATTTGGGGACAAAAGCACATGTACGTTGTCCTTTCAAAGCGCTTTATAAATCTGGGGACTCTGGGACATACTCAGACGAGAGAGATGCATGCAGGCCACATCTTAAGAAAATATCACAGTATCTAATATCTCTCCCATGAAGTGTCAGTTTTGGATTTTCCTACCTCCGTCTGCACAGCAGGGTCTAAATCCAGTAGAATTGCTGAGTGAAGGTCAGTAAGGGGGAGGTGGTGATGGTGAGGCAGGGTTTGGTTGCCACCTCTGTAAGTCAGACATCCTGAAAGACAGCTTCCGTCTCCTCTCCTGTCAGTTTGTCCTCTAGATGACAGGCATGTTGTTGGACAAACTTTTGCAGGGCCCCTCCAGAGCTGCCTCTTCTCATGGTGGCCAGACCTCTTGGAAAGAGGGACGGGCCCCAGAGGTTGTCCTCTCCAACTCTGGCTTTCTCACCCTGCTTGGCCACTTTAGCTCTACTTCTCCTATGCCATGTTTGTCATGGAAGTTTCTGAAGACTTCTCTAGGACACTTGCCACTTTCACAGGCTCTATTTGGGGACAAAAGCACATGTACGTTGTCCTTTCAAAGCGCTTTATAAATCTGGGGACTCTGGGACATACTCAGACGAGAGAGATGCATGCAGGCCACATCTTAAGAAAATATCACAGTATCTAATATCTCTCCCATGAAGACTGTGGTGTCTGGTCTGATAGGAAAACCAGCACGTAATCTTCAATAACAATTGCATATGGCATAAATGTGCCCAGATTTTTCAGAGCTCCAGATGCAGAGAAGGGTCAGGGGTTAGCAGGAATTATGAAGAACTTTTTCCATCAAATAAATGTAATAAAACATTATCATGTTGAATATTTTAAATCCTAAGCTTACTGCTTGCTTCTCATGCAGAAATGAAGGGAAGCAGTAGGTAAATAACGGTGAAGCCTGTGGATCCTCAGCTTAGTTAGACCAGGGTTCTAATCCTGCATCTATGTCCTCTAACAGTAGAGATCAGCACGCATTTGTTAAGTTTTTTAAACTTCAGTTTCTTATGTATAAAGCAGAGGCAGTAATATCTAAAATATTCTGGGGAGAGTTAAACAAGAGTATGTATGTATAGAGAGTGTGCAAAGAGAATTTAGCCCTTTGTATAAAACCAATACATGACAACCGTTTTTATTAAGAATAACAACACAAAAAGGCCTATATGCAATTTTTGTGTCAGGTTAGTGGACCTTTTTCCTTGGCATTGTTAGATCAGATCTTATAGGACCACATGGGAATTTGGGTGCTGTCCCAGAAAATGGAAACTACTACAACTTAGAAAAAAATTATCTTTCTGGTGTACAGAGCCTGAATTCTCTTGATATTTTAAGAGTAACTGCTTACCTTTCATTCCCAGTGTGGCCATCCTTTATGAACTGTCAGGGGAAAGGAAGCAGATGAAAGGAGGAATTCCAAGAGTATAATATCACCATGGCCTCATGAAACAGGGGAAAAGAAACCAAGTAGTTCATAATGGGCAAGCTTCCAGATGTTTATTGCCAGGACCTTCTGCTCAGAATAAAAAGAAAATCCAAACAAATGCCAGGTCCCTCTCCTATGCTATTAGAAAAAGGAAAGTTACTCATTTTTTTTCTTTCACTTTCTTTTTTTTCCCATTTGATTTGGTATTCTGGATTAAGCAGGAAGGTAAATTGCTCCTCCATTTTCTTAATTCTCTGTTGAATCAGTGATTTCTGATCCCTCTCTGCACTTGGACACTGGATTCCAACCCTCTTGGTAGCAACGTCAAGATTTGTAATTGACCATTTTCTAGAGGTAGTTTGGTGCTGGCAAGGCGCCAAGAATTAGCTTGGAGTTAGAAACTGCAGTCTCAAATATATACAGACTCTTTATTCAGATACAATCTGTTAATTAATATTATGTACCCAGAGTGTTATGTTAAATTTTAATGCTTTACTGATTAAAGTCAGTTCTGTGAAAAGAAATGTGATTCACCTTTGGAAATCGGTTGATCTCAAGCTACTATTTAACATGAAGCTCTTAGATCCAGCTAATTTTTCAAAAGTGTCCTGGGTGGGCACTTGTATTAGTTTCTATTGCTGCTGTGAGCTCTGTGATGGGTCTGTCCAGACAATTCCTCCATTTTAAGATCCTTAGCATAATTGTCTTTATAGAGTGGCTTTTTTCTTATAACATAATTTTAGGTTTTGGGGACTAGGAGGGCCATCTTTGGGGGCTACTGTTCTATCATGGTCTACCTTCTATCCCCTTCAAATTTACTTCTGTTCCACATGTTAAATACATTCACCAGCACCTCCAGAAGTGTCAACCCATTGCAGATCAACTCCAAGTCCAAAAACCTCATATAAATCTCATCAGCACAGAAGTCCTAAATCTCATCAGTTATGGATGAGGTTCTGGGTAGTCATGCGGCACAATTCATCTCCATTTGTGAATCTGTGAAATTGGAAAAACAGATTATTAATACCTGCTCCTCCAAAACAATGGTGGGATAAGCATGGGATAGATATAAACATTCTGGTTCAAAAGGGGAGAAAATGGAAGGAATAAAAGAGCCACTAGTCCCAGGCAACTTCGAAATACATCCATGCAGATTCATCCATCCATGAAATTAGGTTTCAAGGCCTGGGAATAATTCTCTGCGGTTCGCAGCTCCACCCTCTGGACTTGAAGCTCTCTCCTTGGAGTCATCCATCTTCATGAGGGATAGCATGTATTTGCAGATGAGTAGTTTTATTGGCCTGTTTCTTGCCTATATAACTTTGGGAATCTGACAGTCTTCTTTTATTTCATCCTCTCCTTTCCCCGCTTACAGTGCCTTCTATACAGTGAAAGTCAGTTTGGGCTGCAAAAACATATTAGGGATTAACACCTGAGGAAGGAAATGAGCAGACACAGAGAAAATATTTGGACTTTGATGCAGGCCTGATAAAACCTTGGCCAACTAGAGGCTAATTGATGCAGAGTTGTCCTGAGTTGGGCCAAAATGGTCAAGCTTTTATACTCCCTCTTTGCTCAGCCACAGAATAGGCATTATCTACAGTAAGAGAGCCCTCTTGAGTGGAGGAAGACTGTGAAAGAGCTAACAGTTGGAGACTGTCTGCTGATCACAGGTCAAGAGAAAGTCTTCCATTGAAGAGTGATCTGGATCATGCATGAATTTCTCACACATATTGGCTTATGGTGAACATGAGAGAGATTAGAAAGTAGGCCTGTTGGTTCTTATAGCCTTTTAGGGTTGAATTGGTAGCTTCTCCTGGACCAACTCTGTGTTTTTTTTTTTTTTGTTGTTGTTTTTTTAAACTTAATTTTATATTGGAATATAAGTGAAGTAAAGTGTTAGTCACTCAGTTGTGTTCGACTCTGTTCGACCCAATGGACTGCAGCTGGCCAGGCTCCTCTTTCCGTGGGGATTCTCCAGCCAAGAACACTGGAGTGGGTTGCCTTTCCTCCTCCAGGGGATCTTCCCAACCCAGGGATGGAGCCTGGGTCTCCTGCATTGCAGGCTGACTCTTTCCCAGCTGAGCCACCAGGGAAGCCCACTGGACCAGCTGATAATTTGTGATAGTTTCAGGTGGACAGCAAAAGGACTCAGCCATGTAGATATATGTATCCATTCTCTCCCAAACTCTCCTCCTGCCACACAACATTGAGCAGAGTTCCCTGTGCTGTACAGCACTGGACCAACTCTCAAGTCCCGAAACAGCTGTGACAGAACCAGCACGGCATTTAAGGCAACCAGGAAGTTTAGGAAAGAGCTCAGTTGTGTTCCAGGGACCAAAGGCCATTATGGAAGTCTTCCCTTTAGGCTGAAGGCTCTTCCTCTTGGAGGTGGGTTGTAGGGGAGTCTAGTTTATTCAGGCTCAGACACAACCCTCTATCTTCATGCCAGTAATCACTGTCATTATCATATTCCACATTGCTGTCATTTATTGAACACTTACTCCGTATCAAGCACTGTACTAAGGAGTTTACGTGTAAACTGTCATTTAAGCACTTCAGGACACCTCAGAACTGTTCAAGGAGTAGTTGTGGGTTAAGTAAAGGAGCATAAAGATGTTCAGTTCTGTGCTCAGTGATCCTGAGATGTCCTGTCACAACTCAGCGACAGTAACCTCCTCCTGGTCAGCATTTACTTTTGCCCAGGTTTCAAGCTTTAACTGAAACATGTAACATGGTACCGTAGGGTTCAGTGAGTTAAGCTGTTTGAGTTCTAGAGCGCCTAGAAACTTTGCCATTCCAGTGTTCTCTAGAAGGTGCTGCCTAGTCTCTTTCACTTTAAATTTAGACTTGGGCCTCTTTCTTGGTGGGTCTAGGTCAAATGGGAAGAAAGATTTGTCATGCTATTTGTACCATTAAAGTTGGATTGCACACTGAAGGTGGTTGGTAAGACTACCAGTCTAGAGGCTGTAACCGAAACCAACCGTCCTCATTTTCTCTGGTGCTATTACATTTTTGTGTTTATATTTTCCTAGGCTTGGTAATTATGGTAATCAGGAAAACAAGTCACATTGTATAACACATCTTACATAAAGATATTTGCAAACATTTCCACATTTTACGTATGATCTGGTGTCTTTTTGAAATTTTGGGCTCTGCTATGAAAATCTGTTCCATTTTTGTATTTTTATGTAACTAAAATTTTGACTCTTTAAATTTGGACTATGACAGAGTGTAAGTGAAAGGCAAATTAAATCTTCTCATTGTATAATTTTGGACTTAAATTTTTAGGTCACATGTTTGAAGTCTCTTGCATGATTATGGACTGCGTGCATAATTTCCCCTCAGTGCGAGACTCTGCTGAATTCTCTAAAAGAATAAAGAGCTTCCCAAAGCATGTTCCTGTAAACAGGATTTCAAGTTCTAAATGTATATGGGCTTTTAGTTGGTTCTTATCAGGATTCTGAGTTTTCTGGCAGCAAGTAAGCTTGAGACAACAGCTTTATTGTAGAAATAGAAATCTCTGGACAAATCATTAATGCAGTCCTCGAGAGAGAAGACAGACACAAAAAACTGCAGGTTTGTTTGATGGGACAGGACCTTGACAATTCCTTCTCAGTTAGTGAGTCTCTTCTGCATTACCTCGGGAAAAAATCTTGTAACTAGCCTGATTTTTGTTTTCTGGCCATGCTTTACAGCATGTGGGATCTTAGTTTCCCTACCGAGGATTGAACCCACATCCCCTCCATTGGAAGCCTGGAGTGTTAACCACTGCACAACCAGGGAAGTCCAGGAGTTCTTGAGCTCAGGCTTTCATCACATCTACCCTGTGTTAGTTTCCTCTTGCTGCTGTAATGAATTATCACCAATTCAGTGGCTTAAAACAGCACAGACTATTGTAATTCTGGAGGTCAGAAATCCCAAGTGTGTCTTATGCGGATAAAATTAAAGGCTTGGCAGGGCTGGTCCTTTCTGGAAAGTCTAGAGGAGAATCCATTCCTTGCCATTTCCAGCTTCAAGAGACTGCACCCGTTCCTTAGCCCATGTTGCCACATCACTCGGCACGTTGCCATATCTGTCTCCCTGGCTCTGACTCCCTTGCTTCCCTCTTATAAGGACCCTGTGATTACACTGGGCCCAGCTGGATAGTTAAGGATAATCTCCCCACCTCAAGTTCCTTAACAGTCACGTAGGCAAAGTCCTTTTTGTGATGTTTGGTGACATGTACCAGGTTTGAGCGGTTAGGTCATGATCCTCTTTGGTGGGTCATTATTCAGCTTACCATGTACCCATTCATATCGAGCCTCCCAACTCAAATCACTCCAGTGAGACATCATCCTACTTCTTCCAACATCAAATCCAGATTTGGGAATGCCTGCTCCTCAATCTGTCTAAATCCTACTATTCTTTAAGGTTTATGCTCAGATTTTGCCTTTTGCCTGAGACTTCTCCTGAAAACTTCACCTTCTTTGGTTTCTTTCTTCACGGTCTTCAAAAGCACTTGTAAATTTTGCACACAGATTTTGTATACATGCTTATACGTACAATATTAGTCTTTTGCTATTACTTCACTTTGTTTTTTTTTGCCTCATTTTGATTATAAGCCCTTTGAAAGTAGGAAAAATATCATATTTCTTTTGTATATTGAATCACTCTTAGCATGATGCTAAGGACGTAGGAATGTCAAATAAATATTTATTCGGCCTCATTTGAAATTCTCTTTGGTAGGTCCATGACTTTCAGAAACTTCCATTTAGAATATAGTAAAAATATACCTCAACTTAGTATTTAATGAATAAACCATAAAGGATCCTGTATGGATCTGTTCTATAACCCACTGTAAAGCTCTTTTTCTTTATCTGCATTTTAAGATCTGTAGTTTATAATCTTTGTAACCGAACTTTCTCCACATTTTGATAAACTGGCGTACTGTGCAGAGTGCGCGCTCTGTCCCAAGGGGACTTAGCTTTGTGTGGTACTGTGGTACTCCTTTGGTTTATGGAGGGCTTTGTTACCTTTCCTGAGCAGGTAATGTCCTGCCATCAGAACTTTGTTGCTCTGGCCTCAGAGTGAACCTTTCGTGCAAGGGGAACGTTGGAGGGCTTGAACACAGAGTAGGGCCTTCTCAAACTTAAAACAATAGATTATGTGATTATCCTTGTGTTTGCTTGCTAGTAATTGCTGGTGCATTTGGTAGAATTTTGCCTAGGAATTCTTTTTATTTTTACATTCCACCAAGAAGGAAATTGTGGAGAAGGGGAAGGTGCTCCTCTTTATGTTTTTTTGGCTGTGCCGGGTCTTCTTCTCTGCGCGGGCTTTTCTCTAGCTGTGGTGAGGGAAGGCTGCTTTCTAGTGATGGCGTGCAGGCTTCTCATTGTGTTGGTTTCTCTTGTTGCACAGCAGGGCCTCTGGGCCCCGCGGCTTCAGCAGTTGTGGCACGTGGGCCCGTAGCTGCAGCTTCCTGACTTAGAGCACAGCTCAGTAGTTGTGGCACATGGCCTTAGTTGTTCCACGGCATGTGGAATCTTCCTGGATCAGGGATCAAACCAGTATCTTCTGCATTGGCAGGTGGATTCTTTACCTAAGTCCCCAGGGAAGCTCTCCCCTTTACTTTAAATTGTGGAGTCTATTTCAAGGAGGTTTTCATCGTTTACCAAAAGAACCTGATGATTGTTGAATGGCCAGTTTGGCTTGGATTAGTGTACAATAACAAACCTAGGAGAAAGATATTATCATTAATTATTATTATTGCCTTCATTTTATTGATGAGTGTACTAAGGCATATGACATTAAATGACTGGGCAGTGATGAAGCGAGGATTTGAATCTAGGCAGTCTGACATGAAGGTATTTGCTTTTATCTTTACTTTAAATAACTGGGGTATGTTTATGTCCATTCAGGGTAATTGGCAAGCCTGATATATGAAGAACATAAACTGACATAGAGTAGGGCAAGAAAATGTTTAAAGACTTGAAAGTGCTGAAATAAAAATGGCTTCTCTTCTAGACTAGAAACATTTAAAAGCAAGGTACATTTCTTGCACATTAAATAGGCTTATTTTGTTTCTTGCTTCTGTTGCTATGGAAGAGAGGGTACGTAGAAAGGACCATATTGATTTCCTTCAAGGCAATTTAATAGTTGCACTTTACCTGGAAGAAATTTTTGCTCAGATTTCCCAAGGTGGTTTAGAAGACTGTTGGCCTGTATAGACAAGTGTAATTGTTTACATAGTAATTGATTCCTGAATATATAAACCATATATAGAGAGTATGCTGCTGCTGCTAAGTCACTTCAGTTGTGTCCGACTCTATGTGACCGCATAGACAGCAGCCCACCAGGCTCCACCGACCATGGGATTTTCCAGGCAAGTGTACTGGAGTGGGGTGCCATTGCCTTCTGTGTATAGAGAGTATAGGTATATGGAATATATCTAAGTGGGATATATAGGGAGAATGTATATATTTTATAAAGCTCTTTGATTAATTTCAGTCAATTCATTTTTCTCTCTCTTAAAGTATCAAATTATAGAACTATTTCATAGTTTTTTAAGCCAGAAATACCTAGGCCTTCAAGGAATATAAATATTGACTATAATGAAATACCAGCATGTTGCTTCTACATCTGTAATAATTAGGATGGATATTAAATAAAAATTAATTTTAACCAGAGCCTTTTATCTTAGGGTATCATTTTCAGTAAAATTTATGAAACACTTGACATAGCAAAATAAAGAATTTGGCTCTTAGCAGTAACTACTGTTGTTTGATTTATGCCCTGTGAACAAAATATGATACAGCTAACTGTATCTCTGTAGCTTATGGAAGATTAGAATAATAATAAATAACTACTTTTTACAAAAGATTCAACAATGCAAAGTGTCTGTCTTTAAATTTTTTTTTTTTTTACTAGCTGGTAGAGTTATCTCAGCTGGGGAATATCTTTAATCATCATCAAATAAATAAATCCTTGCTGTTACTCATTTTGGAGCAGAATTCATAGGGTTTGCCCACATGAGTGGGGAAGGCAATGGCACCCCACCCCAGTACTCTTGCCTGGAAAATCCAATGGACGGAGTAGCCTGGTGGGCTGCAGTCCATGGGGTCGCTAACAGTCGGACAGACTGAGCGACTTCACTTTCACTTTTCTCTTTCATGCATTGGAGAAGGAAATGGCAACCCACTCCAGTGTTCTTGCCTGGAGAATCCCAGGGATGGGGGAGCCTGGTGGG
>SJYX01022864.1:64464-91453 GCA_006410675.1 Oreotragus oreotragus | reverse complement strand
TTGAAGAATTCTCTCTCCCTCTAGAAATTGTCCTGCCTTAGGAAAATTATCTACCCACTAGAAGTAGGAATGTGTTACTAGCTAGATTAATCAGACCCTTGTGAAGCTTCCAATATTGATTGGACTAATGCAGAAAGGTCGTAAGGTGGTAGATGGTTCATTCCAGTGATGGTATTGTGGTAAGAATGTTGATTAAATCCACTTACTTTGGAACTGCCCTGATTCTTGACCTTTTCCAGCTTGTTTCTCCAATCTTACTGTTAATTTTGTGTATTCTTGGATATACACTTAACACATTCATTTTTTTGTTTAGAGCTGCTTTCTGTTACTTGTAGCCAAACAACTGTAACTGATTTGGTGGTGATCCTTAGAATATATTAGAAATGTTAGAAATGTTTAATATATTAGACATTTAACACATTCATTTTTTTGTTTAGAGCTGCTTTCTGTTACTTGTAGCCAAGCAACTGTAACTGATTTTGTGGTCATCCTTAGAATATGTTAGAAATGTTTAATCTGTAGCCCTACCTTTGTGAGTTCCAGACTACTGTAATAAAGTGAATATTACAATGAAGTGGGTCACACGAGTTTTTTGGTTTCCCAATGCATATAGAAGTTACATTTATGCTATACTTAGTCTATTATAAAGTGTGTAATAGCATTAAGTCTAAATAACAATGTATATTCCTTAATTAAGAACTTTTTATTACTAAGAAATGCTAACAATCATCTGAGCCTAGTAAGTTGTAATCTTTCTGCAATAGTAATGTTAAAGATCATTGATCACAGGTCACTGTAACAAATATGATAATAATGTATGTGTGTGTACTTAGTTGCTCAATTGTGTCCGATTCTTTGTGACCCTTTGGACTGTAGCCCACCAGGCTCCTCTGTCCATAGGATTTTTCAGGCAAGATTACTGGAGTAGGTAAGCATTCCCTTCTCCAGGGGATCTTCCTTGACCCGGGGATCAAACCTATATGTCTCCTGTGTCTCCTGCATTGCAGGTGGATTCTTTACCCACTGAGCCACCAGGGACGCCCTAATACCAGGCTCCTCTGTCCATGGGATTTTTCAGGCAAGAATACTGGAGTGGGTTGCCTTTCCCTTCTCCAAGGGATCTTCTTGATCCAAGGATCGAACCCAAGTCTTCTGCATCTCCTGCACTGGCAGGTAGATTCTTTACCAGTAGCGCCACCTAGGAAGTGAAAATGTTTGAAATGTTTGAAATATTGCAGGAATCACCAAACTGTGACAGAGACACGAAGTGAGCAAATGCTTTTGGAAAAATGGTGCCAATGAACTTGCTTGATGGAGGTTGGCCACATACCCTCAATTTGTAGAAAATTCAATATATGAGAAGTGCAGTAAAACAAAGTGCAATAAAATGAGGTGTTTCTGTATTTAAATTGCAACCTCTCTTCCAATAGTTCTTCTGATCCTCTTTTCCCTATTCTATTAAAAATATACTTTATAATTTATTTTTTAATCTATGTTTTTCTCTCTCTACTTTACTATAATATAAGCTCTATGAGGGCAAGAATTCTTTATTTAAATCTGTTTCTATGAATCCTGGATCCCAAGTACCTAGGACAAATCCTGGAACATAACAGGTGCTTGAGAAATATTTGTAAATTTAATTAATAATTAAATCGAATCTGCTGTTTTTTGAATCTGTTGATCATCTAAATGGAGTCGTGCTTAGTCCCAGTTCATTGTAAAATGTTGGCATGCTTTTGCTGCAGATGGTTTTGCTTTGTTATCACTGTGTGGGTTGGGAGAAAATGTAATTATATGGCAGCCAATAACCAGCTGCTCTCCACCCCCAAGGAAATGAACAACACTGCGGTCTCCTTAGACAGTTAAAGTTATACGTGGTCTTCCATATCTTGATACCTAACGTAAGCTTATTTTATTTTTTAAGGGAAAATTTGAAAACATAATGTTATATTAAGGTAAAAGCAGATTTAATTGAAGGATTAAAAATAATGCATTTATTTTTTATAAAAATATAAAAAATTAAAAGTTTCCCTACTGCAGCTAAATGGCGTAGTATCCAAATGAGACATAGATCCAACTAAAGCTGAATCAAGAGAGGACCTCAGATTGGAGAGGATGGCTGGTAAGTGATTGGAGGTGTCATTATAGAAACCAAGTCTCATTAAAATGTTACAGTTGCTAGTGGAAGGTCAACTGAACAACTAATCTTGGACAAGGAAGGGAAATTAATATTTATAAGCAAATCTGATCTTTCACATATGTATTATATATATTATTTGACATATGCTTTTCATATGTTTTTCATATTATCCTCAAAATGAACCTGTAACTTGTCACCTTCATTTTATAAACAGAAAAACTGAGAATAAAAAGTTAACCTGCACTCACATAACAAGAAGAAAAGTGTCAGACTCAAAATCTGGCTAAGGTTAGTCTAAATCTTCTACTCTTTTCACTATATCACCCCAACACAGGAAACTGAATCTGAAACTGGAGAAAACAAGCCATTTTTTTTCTAAGTGAAGATAGTAGATTGTATATATACAAGAGCCATCACTTGCTTGTCAAACACCGAACCTCTTTAAAACAACAGTAACTATTTTTTTAAAGGCATAAACACACAAAGACAAGAGAACAGGAGAGGAATGAACAACAAACTTTGAGAAGTTGGTAAGTAGATGGAAAAGTGGGAATTAACTAAGCAGACCTGGGATAACTGAATTTCAAGTCAGCAATACAGTTAAGTAACAGATGGATTTGCACCACTGTGTCTCTGAGGCTCAAGAATTAGAGCTAATACCCATATGTAAGGTCAAGGAAAGTAGTCTGAGTTTGGAGCTCCCAGTTCAGTTGCCAGATTGATATCCCAACACCATAGACCTATATGATGACTTGCTCTTCTCACATTCTGGAAGACTGAAGATGTATTCTCTGAAGAGGGTAATGTAGAAAGTCACTGGAGGACCCCAAGCACAACTGAGGACAGGTGACTTAGCATCCTGAAAGTGGGAGGAAGGAGTTAAAGTTTGCACACCCAACGCTGAAATCATTGACTGTCTTCCCCTACACACCTCACAGAAAGCTGGCAGCCAGCCCCTTACCTTTTTGTAAAAGAGGAATTTGGGCAATCGTTCTTTGGAATCTGAGCGGGCTGTGGCTCTCCAAGAAGAAAGCTCTTATGACATTAACATCAGGGATTCTTCACTGAAATACTTTGTCTTACCACTTGGAACTGAAGCCCATGGCAAACCAGTCCCACCTTAGTGCTCAGAGTTTCTAACCAACATTTTAAAAAAGTTAATGTAAATTGTGGTTAAAAAAAGGGGTAACATAATATTTGCCACCTTAGTCATTTTTAACTATATAGCTTAGCAGCATTAAGTACATTCACATTGGTGTACAGTAGACCGCCAGAACTTTTTCATCTTGCAAAACTAAAACTCTGTACCCATTGAACAACTCCCCACTTCCTTCTCCTCCTATCCCCTGGCAGCCATCATTTTTCTGTTTCTGGGTTTGACTGCTTTAGATACCACATATCAGTGGAATCAAACAGTTCTCACCTTTTTGTGACTGGTTTAATTCACTTACCATAGTGTCCTCAAGCTGAATCCATATTGTAGCATGTGACAGGATTTCCGTTTTTAAAAAAGTCTGAAAAATATTCCAGTTTTTCTAATCAACTTTGGACTCTCCAGGCTTAAATATGCGCAGATGTGTACAATTACCAGGCACCAGAGGAAGCCCTCTTTCATGAAAGACAGACACAAGCAAACATGAGACACCAGACTATTCAGGGATAAGATAACTTCTCAAAACACATCAATTAAAATATTGGAGAATAGAAATATCATACAGGAAGCAAAAATAGGATAATTAATTTTTAAAAAAGAACAATAAAAACAGTAAAGAAACAAAACAAAAAGAGTTCTTGGAAAAACTCAAACAATGGTGGAATATCAAGTTAGAGAAATGTCTCAGAAAGTGGGGGAAAAAGAAAATAGATGGAAAACAAGAAAAATAAGGTAAAATAAGGGAAATAAGAAAATCTAAAATAATAGGTGTCCTTAAGTAGAGAGCACAGAGAAAATGAAGGGGAGGAAATCAACAGAATAATATACAACCTAGAATGGAAAGGGATGAATTTTTTGTTTGAAGGATCCATTGTAATTCCAGCAAAATAGCACAGCATCATGAAATCTCAGGAAACCCCGGGACAATAAGAGCACTCTACAAATGTTAGAGATAAAAAAATTTTAGGAATTGGAATGTCATCAGTATTAAAGTAGCAATGCTGGAAGCTAGAAGATAAGAGAGATTTGTGTTCAATGGAAAAATCATCTCCAAAGTAAAATTCTCTACCCAGCTAATTTATTAATCAAGGTATTTAATGAATATTATTTTGTGAGTGCCGAAGATATATTTTATCATTTCATTTGCGGGGAGCTGTTGGAGAAATAAATAAAAAAGGAAGACAGGTCACTGCTCTGTACTTTATTATTGTCGTTTTTAAATAAATGTTTAAATTTAGGATAGTTTCAGATTTACGGAAAATTGTGGAGACAGTAGAGTTCCCATTTCTCCACATCTAGTTTGCCCTATTATTAACACCCTACATTAATTAGTATTGTACATTTGTCACAATTGATGCACCAATATTGATATATTATTGTTATCATCTAAAGTCCACACTTTATTCTCATCTCCTTAGTTTTTACCTAATGTCCTTTTCCTACCCTGGGATCCCATCCAGGACACCACATAACTTTTAGACATAACATCTCAGGCTCATGTGGCTAGGAAAACTTTACGAACTTTCTTATTTTTTTATAACCTTGACAGTTTTGAGGAGTACTGACAGGTATTTTATAGAGTAGTCCTCAATTGGAATTTGTCTGATATTTTTGTTATGATTAGACTGTGGTTTTAGGTTTTTGGGATGAAGACCATGGAGATAAAGTATCATTCTCATCATATCAAGGATGTATGCTATCAATTTGGCCTCACTGTTAATGTTGACCTTGATCCCCTAACTGAAGTACTGTTTCAATCAGGTTTCTCCACTGTAAAATTACTCTTTCCCCCTTTTATTACTATACTTGTTGCAAAGTCACTATGTGCAGCCCACACTTCTAGGGTGAGAGTTATGTTGCACCTCCCTATGGATGGAGTATCTACATAAATTATTTGGAATTCTTCTCTGTAGTAGATTTGTCTTTTTTCCTTTAATTTATTTTTACAATAATTTTGTTCAATAGTTTATATCAGTATTTACTCATGTGTAGTAATTTTAAACTTTGGGTCATAACCCAGTATTGCTAATATTTACCTCGTATATATATATTTGTAATACTTATTTCAGAGATGCTGTGTCACAAAGACATAGAATAGTCTAGTTGTCTTTCTTCCAGCCTTATATCCTTTGGTTTAGATCCCAAGCAGGTAAAACTGATGCACTGAAGAAATGTTCTACTTATACACAAGTCACAGACTTTAATTAAAATAAATGTAGTCAGCATTCTCTGTTAACAATGAAGACCACTCTGTGGAAGGCATAGTGCCTGTGGAGCTTATGTTCTGTTCACTTACTGTAATGCCATTTCCCTCAAATTAGATCTGTTGAGATGAATTTATGGTGTAGTTGACCTAAGCGCCTATGGAACTTGAGGCACTAAATGCTTCTTATGTACTGATTATCATCTGACTCATATTCCTGTCAAGCAGTATATGTGAGAAAATGTATTTTCTTTAATTTTTAGATAACTTTATAGCAGAGAATTCTATTTAAAGAAGTTAGAGCTTCTTCAGCAGGCTTATAAAGAGAAAACAATCCTGAAAAGGTTTAGATTCTAAATTTTGAGTATTAAAAATATACGTTTGTTGTTTGAATTTTCTAACTAGTTTCTCTATCTGTGCTCCTCATGACCAACTGTATACCTTCAGTCAGATGAATTACTGTGTGCTCAAAACAAGGACTCATGAGAAGTCATTAACAGTGTAGAAAAATATCAGTGATAGAAGTACTTATCTTATGCATAACTATTAAGTTTCATAATTAAGTATAAGATTTTCTATAGGTTGCTGGTAGAAGTCTTTTTATCAAATTCAGGTCATTCTCTTTTATTCCTTGCTTAATGAGATTTTTTTTTTTTTAATTGAGAACTAATGATAAATTTGTCAAATACTTTTAAAGAAACTTCTATATTTTTTCCCTCCTTTAATCTCTTAATGTAGTGATATGTGTCAGTAGATTTTCTAATGTTGACCATTCTTCTCTTCCTGGGAAGAATGCTGCTTGGTTCATTTGGCATAGAAATTACCTGTTCTTTGAGGATTTGGTAATACTTTCTTATAAAAATATCTTGGTACCTTTACTATGAGGGCAGAGTTTTTGGTACTTAAAATTCTTTTTTCTATGTTTATGAATCCATATAAATTTAAGAAGTCTTCTTGAGTCAGTTTAATTTGTATTTTATAATCACCCATTTAATCTGATTTTCCAATTCATAGATATGAAGTTATATCATATTATCTTGAAATTAAAAATATATTTGATATACATTTTGTATTATATCTCTTGATGCTATATTAATGTTGTTATTTGTGTTTTCTTTAACCATTTTGGGGGGGTCAACTCCCATAATAGGTCTTATATTTACTTGGTTGATTTATTCTTTTCTATTATTGTCACTTATTTTTTCTGCCACATGGTGCCACGTATGGGATCTTAGTTCCCTGATCAAGGATTGAATCTGCACCCCCTGCACTGGAAGCGTGGCATCTTAATCACTGGGCCACCAGAGAAATCTTCTCTATTATTTTTTATAAACAAAGTAATACTAAATAATCATTTAAAAAGTTAATTCTTTTTGGACAGAATTTTGACCAGAAATATATTGTGATGAAAAAAGAAGTCCAAACAAGTCCTGCTTCTTTCCCTTCCCACAAAAACAGAAGTTTTGGGTTGCTTTAATTCTTCTATTCTCTTTTTTCAGTAGGAGAGAAACTTTATTGTGATATTCACAGATGTGTTAGGCTCCATTCCACAAGAATGCTAATGGTGTTGTCTTAACAAACTAACTTGGATGGGACCGGAATAACCCCATGCACAAAGGATGCCTGCTGTTTTAGTTGTTACTGTAGACTTTTCCATAATGCATACGGTTATGAGTTGATAAGGAGACTGTATAATGAACAGGGGAGCAGCCTGGGTAAACCAAGTTATATAGCGAAATAGGCAAACAGTTTTGCATAAAAATTATGCATCCATTTTGAGCTTGCATCTAAAATGCATAGAAGACTGGCTTTTAGTAATATTTGAAAACAGCTGTACCAGTTCTGTTCTGCCCCTGGGGTCCTTTTATGACTATCCCTGCAGGAAAACTTCAATAATAAGGGAGAAAATGAAAATATTTGCATTTTGAATTAAGTTTTGCCATCATTTTGTCTGTCTCGCTTCTTTATCCTTACTCATATGCATTTTTTTTTTTTTTGCAAACATCAAAGCCAGAATTGATTAGAACAAGAATTCTGTGGTCACACAACACATGCTAAATCAACACTCTTGTCTGGGAGTTGGACATTTATCTTTCCAAGCCAGGCAAACACCTAATTGTCTCCACATTGTGAGAAGTGTAAAGGCCATCATGACAATGGGGCAGAAAGTTTACCCAACTCAATTTATTTAACACCTCATAACACTCTGGAGTTTTCTTCACTGCCCAAGCTTGTAAAATTTATTATGAACTATTAATTCCTACCCCGGCTTTCCTTGGAGTTTTAAAGTGAATGTAAAGCAACAACAAACAGGGTATATAAGAACATTTCCACGGCAGCAGCACATGCGGCCTTGCACATGCTATGACTACAGCTTGAAAAATCTGTTCCCAATGTGTTAGGCTTTTCAGACTTTCTTACACAAACTTTGTCTTTCTCTCATGTGAAAGATGTGGACAGCAAGTCCATTTATATATAGTCTTTTTCGGAATCTTTTCCATTATAGGTTATTAACGACTTTGCGTATTGTTCCCTGTGCTCTACAGTAAATCCCTGTGGCTTGTCTATTTTGTTGTGTATCTGTTAATCCCATACTCCTAATTTGTACCTCCCCACCCAGTCTTCTTTCAGTTCAGTTCAGTTCAGTTGCTCAGTCGTGTCCGACTCTTTGCGACCCCATGAATCGCAGCACGCCAGGCCTCCCTGTCCATCACCATCTCCCGGAGTTCACTCAGACTCACATCCATCGAGTCCGTGATGCCATCCAGCCATCTCATCCTCGGTCGTCCCCTTCTCCTCCTGCCCCCAATCCCTCCCAGCATCAGAGTCTTTTCCAATGAGTCAACTCTTCGCATGAGGTGGCCAAAGTACTGGAGTTTCAGCTTTAGCATCATTCCTTCCAAAGAAATCCCAGGGTTGATCTCCTTCAGAATGGACTGGTTGGATCTCCTTGCAGTCCAAGGGACTCTCAAGAGTCTTCTCCAACACCACAGTTCAAAAGCATCGATTCTTCGGCGCTCAGCTTTCTTCACAGTCCAACTTTCACATCCATACATGACCACAGGAAAAACCATAGCCTTGACTAGGCGGACCTTAGTCGGCAAAGTAATGTCTCTGCTTTTGAATATACTATCCAGGTTGGTCATAACTTTTCTTCCAAGGAGTAAGCGTCTTTTAATTTCATGGCTGCAGTCACCATCTGCAGTGATTTTGGAGCCCAAAAAAATAAAGTCTGACACTGTTTCCACTGTTTCCCCATCTATTTCCCATGAAGTGATGGGACCGGATGCCATGATCTTCGTTTTCTGAATGTTGAGCTTTAAGCCAACTTTTTCGCTCTCCTCCTTCACTTTCATCAAGAGGCTTTTTAGCTCCTCCTCACTTTCTGCCATAAGGGTGGTGTCATCAGCATATCTGAGGTTATTGATATTTCTCCCGGCAATCTTGATTCCAGCTTGTGCTTCTTCCAGCCCAGCATTTCTCATGATGTACTCTGCATATAAGTTAAATAAGCAGGGAGACAATATACAGCCTTGATATACTCCTTTTCCTATTTGGAACCAGTCTGTTACTCCATGTCCAGTTCTAACTGTTCATTCCTGACCTGCATACAGATTTCTCAAGAGGCAGGTCAGGTGGTCTGGTATTCCCACCTCTCTCAGAATTTTCCACAGTTTATTGTGATCCACACAGTCAAAGGCTTTGGCATAGTCAATAAAGCAGAAATAGATGTTTTTCTGGAACTCTCTTGCTTTTTCCATGATCCAGCGGATGTTGGCAATTTGATCTCTGGTTCCTCTGCCTTGGCGACCATAAATTTGTTTTCTATGTCTGTGAGTCCGCTTCTATTTATAAATAGTTCGTTTGTGTTATTTTTTAGCTTCCACATATATGTGATATCATAAAATATTTGTCTTTTTCTTACTTCATTTAGTATGATAATCTCATGTTGCTGCAAATTATTTTGTTTCTTAGGTGAGGTCTTGTTCCACATTTTAATTTTGTTACTTATTAGCAAGCCCCTTGGCTTTCACTTTTTTTTTTTTTTAGATTCCAAGGAATATCCAATAGAATGACTGGTAAGGATTTACCAGTATTAAAAAGAATTGAATGATTAGTAAGAAATGATAGTAAGAGTTGATTAAGCTTTTTCTTTCTTGATCGATTACCAAAGATCATCGCGACTTGCTAAGATTTTTCCATCCTTGCCTCCTGTGTTTCTATGGGTTATTGGGTTTTACAGTCTTTTTTCAAAGACTCTGAAATGACTTTGAGATACACACAGGAGGCCTCCCTGCTTGATTCTGGGAGGTCTGGACTGACTACTAGTTCTGTGGCCCAGATTGCCCAGCAGCCTGTATGACTAAGTTTGTTGATGTTCTCACTGTATTTTCAAAGTCACTGGTTCTATTCCCGAGCTTCTAATCTACTTCTTTTGGGGTATAGTTATAGTATCTAATGCTTATTGCTGACACTCAGGAGATATTCAATCTCACACAAATTATTTACAAATAAAACATTTAGAAGAAGACAGGACAAGAGGGAGCAATGATTTACTGTTGGAGAAAAAACTTCATTAAAAGCTTCCTCTCTGATGGCAGGGCTCTTTTCCACTGGAATTTCTTTACTTGCCTTCTTAGGTTTGGAAATGATTCTGTACTCACTCTCCCATCCCCTTCAAAGATGCTGAAGGCAGAGTCCCAACCTGCTGGGAAGATAGTGGGGAAGACAAATGCTTGAGCAAATAAATTACCGTACAGCCTTGTATAAACAGTAGGCAAACTTGTGATCACTTTTGGAGAGTGTGACAAGCTCTATTAGGGTGGGAATAGTGAGTGAGGTGTGATGTCAGGGCAGATCTTGATCTGGGTTTTGAGAGACTAATACATCCGTTATGAAGTGTGGGCATAAAAGGATCTTGAAAGACTTCTATGAGTTAAAAAAAAAATCCCATAACTGAAGTGTGGGTGATAGAAGGTACTGTTAAAAATGGATATGTGTGACTAGTTAAGTTTTTTCACAGAAGGTATGAAACTATGGGTGATTTCTTTATATACCATGTATTTGTATAGAGACTGATCCAAATGGTATTTGAGTGATTTTTTTGTCCTGATAGTTTAATAAGATGCTATATACAATTCATATCATTAAAAATACATACATAATTACACAAAATATACATTTTTATGACCCACAATTAGATTCTCCTTTTCCTAGTCATCTGTTTATTTTTTAAAAGTACAGTTTAGGTCTTCATAGAAGCACCATATTTTACATGATTAGATCTCCTTGAAAGTGTCATATTTTGCAACAAGGAAAGGTCTTTGAGTTGCCCCAAATTCATAAACCTATGTCTAGAGATTTTGACTTCCTTAGTGAAGCACAAAACACATATGTTTAAGTAATTAAGGATACTTATGGGGTTAAAACATATTTAAAGTCCCCAAGCAAATGTGTAAGCACTTTTCCAGAGGACTCCTTGCTTAAGAAAGGTTATGCCAGTGGTCGACATGGCAGTGATTTGCACCACTGAACTGAGCACCTGATGACTAGCTTTCCTCACCACCTAAGTTTGATTTTTAGTTTGATTGTTTTTGTCTCTGTGTACTGAGAATGTATTGTTGTACTTGTGGCTTGGGGCTATGGTGAGTAAATGACGGAAAAAGAGTTTTAATGTCCCTGGTTAGGATTTCTCCCTATTGTTGATGTTGCTATAACTAAACCCAGGGTGTTTTCCTATAATGGTTTCATTTTGTTTTCAGTGGTCTGAACCCAGTGGTGGTCTGCATAAATGACTGACAGATAGAGTAAATCCATTTTGCTTGATGGATGTCATAGTTCTGGTCCATGGCAGGAAGTGACTCCGGTCACCTTGGACCAGCCTTTGAAGTAAGGTCTTATACCCTTTGGTCAGTTTTTCTAACTTCACTGTCCAGACCCTTTCTTTTCTTTAACTTTTTACCTAGGAGAGGCAGAAGAGATGTAGTATAGCACTACCTTGTGAGAATTGGTACTTGGGGGACCAGTGTAAGAAAATGCGGATACTCTGGCTGCAGCAGTTATCAGTAATGGAGTCCTTTATCCCTGATCCAGGAGTCTCCTGTCTTCTGCCAGCAATTGTGAAATAAGTTAGCCTGCAAGTTGGGTAAAATCTCACTCTTCACAGTTTTTGACATTTCTGTCCTAAGCCTTTCTGTGGTTTACTTTCTTTGCTCACCTCACTTAACATGGATGCTTCTCAGAGTTCTGCTTTTGACTCACTGCTTTTCTTCTTCCTTCATCCTACTCTCACGTGTGCAGTTCTGAATAACGGAGGATGCTTTCCCAATCTGCATCAGCCTCAATTTGTCCTATCAGCTCTGGACTCATATATCCTGCTTGGATGCTCAGGGCACCTCAAAACTTAACATATCTTATGCTAACTACCTGTCCCATAAACTCCTGCCTGGGCTCTCATTTCCAGGGTCACTACCTCTTTTGGGGGTATAGCCAGTATCTGAATCTAGTGTTGTTCAATAATTGTTGACAGATCAACTGTTGGATTTTAAGTCCCCCAAAACTCCATATTGGAGTTGGATGGAAGAAATAAAGGAAGAGAAAATAGAGATCTGTTTTAGTGACAAATTAAAAAAAAAAAAATCCACCATGAAGTTAGAGATTCTCTTGGGAAAGTAAATTTAAACAACTTATAAGCAAATCGAGGTTTTCTGATTGAGCATTGATTACCTGTAGGGTCAAAGACTGGCTGTGACTTTCTTCAACAGTAACATAATGCTGTTTAGTTCCCTCCTAGATATCTATGGAAGGTTTAGATATTAATGTGAGGATAAGCTTGTGAACTCAGAACAGGGATGAGTGATGGCTGTCATACTAACAAGTAAGATAGGCTGACACGTCAGAAGAATTGTTATTAATCATTATTACTGTTATTTTTGAAAGATTTCAAGTGCCCGAGAACACTATAATTAGGTTTTTTTTTCTTTTCTTTTTTTTTTAGGCTTGTACTTAATGCACAGGCATTTTTGTTGCAAGGCAGTGTTTAGTCCACACACCATATTCTGGGCACCTGAAACTATGGCAACCATGATTTGTAAGCAATTTAATTTGGCTTAACCATTTAGAAGGATTATTTTGTCAGTTATTTCTGGAAATGATTGAAACAACACTTCAGCAGGCATACAAGTTTATTTTATTTTGGTGCTTTTCTTCTGAACCATTGTCTTGCTTTTCTCTGTTTCCTAGTGATTTACAGCCATAAGGCTGTCCGTATGCTCATGCACCATTTCCTTAGTTTTCGAAATTGGGCTCAAAGAATTCAGTGTAGGGCAGAGACAGGTACTATCCTTTAAAGAAAGTCATAATGCCCCTTTCTCATTTTTCTCTTAACACTCTGAGGAGGTTCAAGCAATTTTAAATCCTAAATTGCAAACTGAGGTAAAGATAATTGCTGATGCTTTTATGTGTGTGTGACAGAGTAGGATGGTATGATTGTTTTTTACAGCTATTAATTATAGGAGAAAAGTACATCTAAGTTCTACCAGACAGCCTTTTAATCTAACCTTGCATTAGCTTTTCCAGGTACATTAGCTGAATCATATATAGATTTTAAAGATTGTTATCACACACAAGGAACAGGTTGAGTTTTAATCTTAAAAGCTTGATAACTAATATTCTTCACAGGTCTCTCACAATTGGAATTTAGAAGCTTCCATTCAGAATGACTGAAGATAAATTCCCCACATTTGTCAAAATCTGTGGATATGTATGGAAATTTTTCTTCTGTCCAACTGGAAGAAGATGGTTTTAGTTTTGTTGTTTCTCGTTGTAGTCAGTGGGTTGGGGAGTGCTAAAACTTCTTGTTGATAAAATATTTATAAGATAGTATTTTCAAAGTTATAATCATGGTGGTAAACACATTTATTCAAAATTAAATGAGGCCAAGTGTAGTGTAGTTAAATATCTTCTTAGAAATTTTGGCAAGTTACAATGGAGATAAAGATTCTAAGTCATTTGAAAATAGGATTCAATAAACTGTTATCTTTCCTCCCTTTTGTAATTGTAATTAGGGAGCCATACAAATAATATAGATATTAAGATTACTTATTCAGATATTTGTTTGACTTGCCAATATCTTTATGACCTATTTTTCTTTGTTCAGACCACAAGCCTGACTACATATTAATTTTTGCATTTTGATACATGAACTGGGATTTGTTAGTGGTAGAAATATTTTTATAAATAAATTAAAAGAAATTTTAAAATGTCTTTTTTCTGTATATAAACATCTATCAGCACAAATAACCCTATATCCTCAACAGTGCTTTGGTACTATGAGATTAAGAAATTAGGCAGACAGTGCAAGGAGTCTTGATTAGGGATCCCTTAGACAATCCTCCATGGGGTTGCTGCTGCTGCTAAGTTGCTTCAGTCGTGTCCAACTCTGTGCGACTTCATAGATGGCAGCCCACCAGGCTCCCCCATCCCTGGGACTCTCCAGGCAAGAATACTGGAGTGGGTTGCCATTTCCTTCTCCAATCCATGGGGTTGAGACCCTTCCAAATAAATTCTACTAGCAATTGAGATTTCCTTTCTCTGATTTCCAGATCATTCCCTATGTTGTAATAGAATCCTATAGACCTTAAATATAAAGTTGACTGGTGCAAGTCTGCTTAAAAATTTTCGCTTTGATTTTTGAAGCAAGATTGAGGAGTTTTTAATTTAAAAACTTTGCCAGGCTACTCCAGATTTTGAAAAATGTAGAATATGCCTGGCCACTCAATAAGTCAGATTAAACTTGGTTGCTTTATTGCAAGGGTGCCTGTTGCTCAGTCCCTGAGCTCCATTAGGCAGTACTCAACATTCAGAAAACTAAGATCCTGGCATCTGGTCCCATAAATTCATGGCAAATAGATGGGGAAATAGTGATAGACTTTATTTTCTTGGGCTCCAAAATCATTGCAGATGGTGACTGCAGCCATGAAATTAAAAGACACTGCTCCTGGGAAGAAAAATTATGACCAACCTAGACATCATATTAAAAAGCAGAGATATTACTTTGCCAACAAAGATCCGTCTAGTCAAAGCTATGGTTTTTCCAGTAGTCTATGCATGGATGTGAGAGTTGGACTCTAAAGAAAGCTGAGTGCCGAAGAACTGATGCTTTTGAACTCAGTTCAGTTCAGTCGCTCAGTTGTGTCCGACTCTTTGCGCCCCCATGAATCGCAGCACGCCAGGCGTCCCTGTCCATCACCAACCCCTGGAGTTCACTCCGACTCACATCCATCAAGTCAGTGATGCCATCCAGCCATCTCATCCTCTGTCGTCCCCTTCTCCTCTTGCCCCCTATGGTGTTGGAAAAGACTCTTGAGAGACCCTTGGACTGCAAGGAGATCCAACCAGTCCATCCTAAAGGAGATCAGTCCTGAATATTCATTGGAAGGAGTGATGTTGAAGCTGAAATTCCAATACTTTGGTCACCTGATGTGAAGAACTGACTCATTTGAAAAGACCCTGATGCTGGGAAAGATTGAAGGCAGGAGAAGGGAACGACAGAGGATGAGATAGTTGGATGGCATCACTGGCTCAATGGACATGAGTTTGAGTAAATGCTGGGAGTTGGCGATGGACAGGGAGGCCTGGAGTGCTGCAGTCCATGGGTTTGCAAAGAGTCGGACACAACTGAGCGACTGAACNGAAAGATTGAAGGCAGGAGAAGGGAACGACAGAGGATGAGATAGTTGGATGGCATCACTGGCTCAATGGACATGAGTTTGAGTAAATGCTGGGAGCTGGCGATGGACAGGGAGGCCTGGAGTGCTGCAGTCCATGGGTTTGCAAAGAGTCGGACACAACTGAGCGACTGAACTGAACTGAACTGAAGGCAGTACATACATAGCTGGCCAGTGCTGCTGCCTGGGGTCTGCTGGTCCTGTTGATGGACTTCTTTTTGGCTGGATTGATGATAAAGAACCCAGTTTTCCTGAGGACTTGTGGCTGCCAAACTGTACCTGTTCCCTTGATTTGACCTCTGAACCATCGTGATGTCCTGCCTGGAATGTTGAGAAAGATCTGTTTCCCCCTCTTTGGCTAGAGGTACTCCCTTTGTTTCCCATTGTATGTGAGAAGCTGGGTAGAGGCATTAAATGCTGCTTGTCCTTTTACTTTGCTCTGAAAGTCTGTATTCCTGTGTAGGGGTGTAATTCCTTAGGCAAAGAAGAATCTGCTCTTGACCTCACCTTGGATCTAGAAAATCAGTCTCAAATCAGACTAATACACTCTCCCTGGTGTGTCATTGTGATCTCATCCTATTCATCATCTAATTTCTCAGTTCCCTTCATAATGGGTCAGCTCTCTTCCTTCCTATTTCTATTTGTACATGACATCAGAAGTTATATAGATGATTACAAATTAGGTGGGAAAAATCAAAGCTCTATATCTTTAGTATAACTTGGTTTCTTTTAAAGTCACTGTTCTCACTTGGCAGTGGAAAAACAATCTTGTCACATTCATGTATTCTAGTCAACTAAAATTTAAATCTTGCTTTCGGGTAAATGTTCAGTCAGGTTTATGGGGTACTATCTCTGATTTAGCTGTTCACGGCTCCTTCTGCCTGTCTTCTCTTTCTCTGACTCACGGTCCTGCTTCTAGTTCTTTGGGCTCTAGGTTCCATCACCTGGCAGTGGAAGGAAGAGAGGGAGTTTGTTTATGGGGATGGTGTATGCTGAGGCAACATAAAGGCTGTCCACTCCCTTAATCTCATTTCTTACCCAGATGCTAATGCTGTTAATGTTTGTTGTTGACTTTGGAGATGTGGTTGACATCCAACATTGACTCTTGTGTGTTATAGTATTATAGATGATCTTCGATGTCCAACGGGTACCCTTTACGGCCTATTGCAGAGGATCCTACGGAGACAGCATTGCTTGCCTTCTTTTCCTTTTAATTTTTTTTTTTTTTCATTCTTCTAGTAGGCCTCACCTGGGGCTAGCAAGCAGAATCATCTCACCAGATACTTCCAGGTACCTACTTGAAGTTCACAAGAAGCCTCAAAACCTCCACTCCACTTGGGAAATCAGAAGTGATGCTTGCCCAGCCCTGTCTGACCTTCCTTCTCTCTGTTAATGCCTTGTCAAGCCTCCTACTGGGTCTGTTGCTCACCAGACAGATGGTCAACAATTCTTCCTATCCAGAATCACTCACGTTTCTGGGGAGATTCTCTCTGGCACCTACTCTTCCCTTGAGATTACAGTAGGGAGTGGGGAGGATGGTGTCCCAAACATGTTTTTCCTTCTTTTTCTCTGGTGGTGTTTCCCAGCTTGTTTTGTATTTTGTCTTCTGAAATAACATATGTTTATATCCCCTCTCAGGCTGTTTTTCTTTTACAGCTAGCTAGGTGTTCATTGAATAGTTTATGATCTAAATTTTAGTCCATGGTGTGTGTGTGGGAATGTGCACGTGCATGCACTGGGTGTTTGTTTTGAAAGTGGAGAGTTGTTGCAGGGAGAAGAGAAAACCAGATTTGTTTTCTCTTGCCCAGTTACTGCTTTGGGCATTCTGAAGAATGTAGCGGAGTGGATGAGAAGAAATGAGAACTCTTAAGAGGTCCAAAGTTGGACTTCTTAACAAAAAATATGTTGTGAGCTGAAAATAGGAATATTCAACCAGCATTGCAAGCTCTTAGATAGTCATGGTTAAGTGTATATTATATGCTGATTTTTTCCTAAACAAAAATGCAGACCTCTCCTATAGTGGCAAATGTTGGTATTACAGTTGGAAATACAGATGGAAGATGGAGTCAAATAAGAATATAAGACCAGAAGGGCCAAAATCAGAGCAAGGTTGAAAGTATCTTAATGAAAATTATGTTATTTTCAAGTCCAGTGAGTTTTTATAACATCATTGACATTGAATAATATTATCACAACTCCCTGAACTAATAAATCATGCAGCAGTCTTCCTTGTCTGAGGTGAAGTGATAAGCTATGCATATCCGTGCTTTTCTTTCAAGAATGGAAATTATACTTGTTTTACAACTGCATAAAATTTAGCATAATTGATCATGTAGGTAAAATGCTGGTCTACAAAAATGATTTCATTCTTATCTCAGGAAAAAAGGGGTAACAAATCTCCTCGGGTTTCAAGTGTTGAATAAACAGTCCTTAATAGACTAAGCGTGGGCGGCTGCGCGGGCGAGAGGAGCTACACACGTCCGAGGTCAGGGGCAGCAGCCTAGAGTGCCAGGCTGCGACCGCGCAGGAACAGCCGAAGGAGCTACCCTCGCGTCCGAGGCCAGTGGCGGCCCGGGAGGAGACACCCCGTGTCCGAGGTTAGGGGCGGCCAGGAGGAGACACTCCACGTCCGAGGTCAGGGGCGGCCGGGAGAAGCCACCTCGCACGCGAGGCTAGGGGCAGTGACCCTGAGGATCCACCCCGAACCCAAGCCCGAGGCTGGGGCGGCAGCTGGGAGGAGCCACCCACACCCGAGGCCGGGAGGAGCAACCCTAGGAGCGGTGGCTGCACAGGCGCAGAAGGGCCTAGAGAAGCTATCTCACATTGAGGATCAGGAACAGCGGCAGTAAGGAGATACTCCTCGTGCAAGGTAAGGAACAGCAGCTGTGCTTTGCTGGAGCAGCCGTGAAGAGACAACCCACGCCCAAGGTAAGAGAAACCCAAGTAAGATGGTACGTGTTGCAAGAGGGCATCAGAGGGCAGACACACGGAAACCATACTCACAGAAAACTAGTCAATCTAATCACACTAGGACCACAGCCTTGTCTAACTCAATGAAACCAAGCCACGCCCGCCGGGCAATGCAAGACAGGTGGGTCATGGTGGAGAGGGCTGACAGAACGTGGTCCACTGGAGAAGGAAATGGCAAGCCACTTCAGTATTCTTGCCTCGAGAACCCCATGAACAGTATGAAAAGTCAAAATGATAGGATACTGAAAGAGAATCTCCCCAGATCGTTAGGTGCCCAATATGCTACTGGAGATCAGTGGAGAAACTACTCCAGAAAGAATGAAGGGATGGAGCCAAAGCAAAAACAATACCCAGTTGTGCATGTGACTGGTGATAGAAGCAAGATCCGATGCTATAAAGAACAATATTGCATAGGAACCTGGAATGTCAGGTCCATGAATCAAGGCAAATTGGAAGTGGTCAAACAAGAGATGGCAAGGGTGAACGTCGACATTCTAGGAATCAGCGAACTAAAATGGACTGGAATGGGTGAATTTAACTCAGATGACCATTATATCTACTACTGCAGGCAGGAATCCCTCAGAAGAAATGGAGTAGCCATCATGGTCAACAAAAGAGTCCAAAATGCAGTACTTGGATGCAATCTCAAAAATGACAGAATGATCCCTGTTCATCTCCAAGGAAAACCATTCAATATCACAGTTATCCAACTCTATGCCCCAACGAGTAATGCTAAAGAAGCTGAAGTTGAATGGCTTTATGAAGACCTACAAGACCTTTTAGAACTAATACCCAAAAAAGATGTCCTTTTCGTTATAGGGGACTGGAATGCTAAAGTAAGAAGTCAAGAAACACCTGGAGTAACAGGCAAATTTGGCCTTGGAATGCGGCATATGAAGCAGGGCAAAGACTAATAGAGTTTTGCCAAGAAAATGCACTGGTCATAGCAAACACCCTCTTCCAGCAACACAAGAGAAGACTCTACATATGGACATCACCAGATGGTCAACACCGAAATCAGATTGATTATATTCTTTGCAGCCAAAGATGGAGAAGCTCTATACATTCAACAAAAACAGGACCAGGAGCTGACTGTGGCTCAGATCATGAACTTCTTATTACCAAATTCAGACTAAAATTGAAGAAAGTAGGGAAAACTGCTAGACCATTCAGGTGTGACCTAAATCAAATCTCTTATGATTATACAGTGGAAGTGAGAAATAGATTTAAGGGCCTAGATCTGAAAGATAGAGTGAGAGTATGTATAGCAGTTTAGGAATGAGACAAAACCGAGTTTTAAATACTGATTGAAAGATTTATTAGCTAACCTATACATTAGTTTAGCTAATCACAATGAGGTTCAGTTTCTCTGTCTGTAAAATTGAAATAATTTCACAATGATAATATATGAATAATAGTTGTGAAGATTCAGCCTTACTAAATGTGAATTCTCTCTTCAACATTTTCTGGACCTCAAAATTAATTTAACAGTAGAACATATTTTGTCTCTATATTCTGAGTTCTCCATACCATCCTGCATATATTGTAATGCCTCCTTTTCCCTTTTGAAAGCTAGGCTGGTGATGTAGAGGGCAATCATTGTGAATGAACAGTGCTATAGAATGTAGCTATTATGACTTAAGCCTGACGCAGTATCTTGGAGACTGTAAAGAGGAATACAGTCCTACATCCCTCATGCCCAGCACAGGAGACATTCTCTTTTTCCAAATCTGTACAACTGTTGGCAGGATATTCTTCTAGGTTTTCCCAGTACCCTGTTATACTCCCCCCTACCCCCCCATACTGGATTAGAGTATCACTGTATAAGAAATCATTATCTCTAGCACTGCCTGGCTGGACTTCTACTCTAAGCATTTTTGAACACATAAGAAAATATTTCTACAGATGATCTCTTAAGACCCAAAGAGCTTTCTGAATCGTCAAAGAAAGATAAACTGAAATGAACTGAAAGATAATTTGAGCACATGGATTTTGAGTTCTTAATCTGTGTTAAGTGACTTGAATTGTACTCAGATTTTGTAAATGTTGCTAAACCTTCTGTATTTGCATGACAAATGCACAGAATATTCAATTAACAGAAGCAGTCCATTCCTGTTGGACTGCTGGAAGACCAAGAATGGCCTGAGTTAGATTGTTATACTGTAACAATCTGTTACTAAATAATATTGGGCTTGATAGCAACCTGCTGTTGCAATATATACTGAACAGAAGAATGCTTTCCCTGGAACAGAAGGTGGACCACTTTTACATGTGCTATTAAAGGGATATATTACTTAGTGCTTTTAATATCTCTTTGAATTAAATTTATGTTTTTAAATATTCTACTGAAGCTTGCCTTATAAAGGAAACTTGCTACATAAGTATACATTCATCTCTTGTGTACTGACCCATAGCTAAAAATCTTTGCTCTCCACACCATTGTCTGATCTCATCCTATTTCTTCAACTTAATTCCCCATGGCTACACATCAAAGAAGATAGATTTCATTAAAGTTCATGGACTCTAACATGTCATGTTCATACGTTTTTACTCATATTGCTCTTTCTACCTGCAATATCCTTTATTCTTTTTCCCTCTGGCCAGCCAAATCTCAGTAATCATTTAAGGCCCATTTCAAGATGCCTCCTCCAAGAAACCTTCCATTAAAAAAAAAAAGCTTTTAGACATATTATTCCTTCTGTATGGAACATACCCTTCTCTGATTCCCATGTCTTTTCATACATTTCTACCTCAAGGTGGCCTTCCCTGCCATAGCTGACAACATCAGGTTTTTTTTTTTTAATTGAAAGATAATTGCTTTACAGAATTTTGCTGTTTTATGTTAAACCTCAACATGAATCAGCCATAGGTATACATATACCTACTCATGGGGTCGCAAAGAGTTGGACACGACTGAGCGACTAACTGAACTGAACTGAATAGACTACACATACCAGGCGTCAGTAGTGGGTTTCTTTTAGTGAAGGATGTGTCGGACCAGTAAAGCTGACACTGGAAGTTTAGGTAGACCCATTGGGGAAGGTCCAACACAGAACACTGCAGTGTTGAGAGATCTAGTGAGAGACATTGCTATACGGGTGGGAGTGAAAGAGAATGTAGGCAGGAAGCCTGGTGGTGCTGGAGCTTGGAGACCAGAGAGGAGGGTGAATAGAAGGCAGAGGCTGCTATCTAAAGGGCCTGCCTGGTAGGGCCAAGGGTCTAGGAGGGCAAGCAAACTCAGTAGGACTTACCGGCAGATACAAAATGTTGACTACAAGTTTGGAGTGGATAAGGAGTAAAGGTGACATAATCTAGGCAAAAATTTCGGTAACAGTTATGGCCATGAGAAACAGTGAAGATCATGAACTCAAAACTTAGGGTTCTAAGCTCAAGACTTTCTGAGATAGAGACCAGATATGGTCTTAGTGTGATGGAGATCAGTGAATATATGTGGCTAAAGCAAGTAATGTGGGCAAGGTTTTCCGAGACTCACATCGCTAGAATATCACACACACACACACACACACACACACACACAGAGGACTGAAAAATTACAGAGCCAAACATTCATAAAATCTCTCTTAGAAATATAATAAAAAGAAAATATGGGTGATGTCATTTTTTTTCCTGCTTATGCTTTCTGAATTGTCTACAGTGTACATGTATTATTGAAAAAAATGTAAAAATGTTTTGTAAAAAAAAAAAATCCACCCGTAGTGAACTCTCGTGTATTTGCAAATTGTTTAAAATTTTGGTATTTTGTACTATGACTGGGTGACCGATCCTGCCTAGGTGGGGCACCGATGTAAAGCCAAATTATTGCAGGACACAACAAATTCTCTTGGGATTGGGTAAATTTCCATATTCAAACTGCTTGCCTTTTATCTTCTAGGGGAAATTTCTTTATCGACCTGTAAAACAGTTACTTTCTTCCAAAACAGTCATTTAGGCTGGGTCTATCTGGGACAAAATGAACTAAGAGTTGGAAATTGTTGAGGTGAGGTGATTAATTGGAAGAATTTGGACTGAATAAATTACTGTTGGATCCCAGTCTATGTACCCAGCTGGATACTTTTTATTGGCCGATTGAGCCTGTAATGGGATAATGGAATAAGGAGAATGTTGGGCTTTGTATTTTAGTTCATTTTGCAAATGAGAAAAGCCTTAGGCAAAGCTTCTTTTGTTCTTAATGCCAAAATATTCCACCATTAACACAACAAGAAATGTATTAGATAATAACTTTTAAATAACACTGGACCATAAATCTCATAAAACTTAAACGTATTTCCTGCCCTAAATATTTTCACTAACCCCAGTGATGTAAATGGAGCCAAAGCTATCAATAATGAGAAGATAAACAAGTTCTCTCCTCAGTTAAGGTCTTATTCATACCTCAGGAATTGGGTAATAAGAAAAGAAATGTTTGGTTGCATGAGTGAAATGTATATTCAAATTTGTTACACACACATACGTGTGTATTATAACTGTCTGGCTCAGTTGGGAAAGTCAGTTTAAATAGCAGTCCTGATTTTAACCTATTCTTGTTTGTGTGCATCCTCTGAATTTTGGAAAGCCATAGCAGCTTTAGGGCAAAATAGAACGGTTGGGCTATAGATTGGATGCTAGATAACTCACATGCTGCGTCCTTAATTAATGCAAGACTAGTAACGTTTAGCAACGGATAACAAATTGGACATTGTCAGGTTCAATAGGTTCATATCACCCTTATGGTGACTTGGGTGGATAAAGATCACCAAAGTCCATAGGGAATACAATGACACTAAATGGACCCTCAATGTCCTATTCCCCACAGAAGCACCGATTGAGGTTGTACTATAGAATTTATCAGAACTCTGCTAATTAGAAATCCTTTTTCACTCTCTACTAGAGTGACATAATGGACCTTGTTGAATATTGTCATTAGCATGCGTTGAGCCTGGTGATTTACTCCTGTACACAAATAGTCTCAGTGACTAGTGGCCCCCTGCGTGGGTGATGGACATGCATGATTTGACTATTTGCTCTGTCATTAAGTCTTTGGATGAGCTAATTCAGGCTGCAGGGAACTTGGATGTGAGGGGAGAGGTCTGGCACAATTAGGCCAAAGCACAGCTTCCCTTGAGTGTCCTCCCATCCTTTATGCTCCACTGAACAGATGTGTCTCCTGATGACACCAGCCCAGCGGGTACAGATGCGGCATCTTTTCTTTGTTGACCCTACCAATTGTTCTCTCCCACATACTCCCCTGGGCTTTCTTGCTTTCGGGTGACAGTGAGAGTGCCTCAGTCACCTCTCTTTTATGAGTGTGCTTGGGGCCACCAGGCTCAGCCATCCACTGCCCAGTGCGTTCCTGGCTGCTGTGTTTCACTGTCACTGCATGGCGGTACTGGCACAGAACTTGAGTCGCTGGGATGCCTTCCCTACACTTCCATTCCAAAGTGCGATACCCTTTTCTTTTCTTTTCCTTTGCAAGGAGTTTAGCTGCTCAGGCCTTAGGGTTCAGGTTACATGGAATCCTACCAAGACCATGGGCCCTTTCTGTGTGATTTAAAAGTATATTAGAAGCAACTGGTAGAACTTAAACAAGGTTTTAAGCCTTGTTTTGCCTTACACAAGTTCTTTATGCCTTCTCTGTGCCCTGCGTATGTTGGTCCACCCAGGATTAGCTGTCGGGTTCCTTAAACCACTGAATGCAGAGTTGGAAAGAGGTGCCTATAACAGCTTCTTGTGAGCTGCTATGAGCAGGCACCAGCTCACTGCAGTCTTGGGTATCTCACACTTTGTGTTTGCTCCTAATTACAGTGAGAAAGTAAAGTTAAATTCAGTGGAGTAAACAGTACAGAGGCATATGTTGCCTAATGCAATAGAAATGGTCCTGAAATCATAAGGGAGGTCATTATTTCAGAGAAAGCGTAGTAAAGAGCTTAGTAAAGCAAACATTCTGTTTTTGTAAAATTTTAACCATGCTTCCTGATTTATCTGATTTATACATTTGGATTTTATCTTTCAGATTTTTCTTTAAAATAATACATGCATATAAAACTAAAAAAAAAAAACACACAAAAACCTTAAGGGTTTAACGGGGGGCTGGGACTTGAGCAGGAGTCTCTCATGATTTTTCCATTTTTTTCTTTAGGGTTTCTTCCTTCCCTTCAGATGGAAAAGTGACTGGAATCTTTCGCAACTTTTGATAGGCCCCTAGCAGTCACCTGCAAGGGCTTATTGTCTTCTGGGGAGATTCTGTATAGTTTAGACTTTCCATTTTTTCATATACTTTCTCTATGCCTTTGAACAGAAGCATAAGGAAACAAGGAAGTTAGATTAGGGCTCTGGTTCTGCCCTAGATGGCTGCGTGATTTGGACAGATCAGCTGGCCCCTCTGGGTCTCCTTTTTCTGTTCAGTAAGCTGAGCAGACTATGAGCTCAGTCGTGTCAGACTCTTTGTGACCCTATGGACTGAAGCCCACCAGGCTCCTCTGTCCATGTGATTTCCCAGGCAAGAAACTGGAGTGGGTTGCCATTTCCCACTCCAGGGGATCTTCCCAACTCTGGGATCGAACTTGCATCTCTTGCGCCTTTTGCATTGTAGGTGGATTCTTTACCACGGTGCCATCTGGGAAGCCCCAACATGAGCAGAGTAGGCTTCATGATCGCTAAATTTGCATCTGCAGTGCAATTTTAAGAAACAGACAAACAAGAAATAAATTTTAGAGTCTATCTTTGGAAACACCACCAAATCATGAATTTCTTTATTCATATTCAAATGCTAACTACGAGGGACATGTGCTTTTCTGAAGGCAATAATGACAGAACTTTTGGAAAACCTCTGTATTTAGTAGCGCTAAATGGTTCATGCAGTGGCAAACCACATTCTTGAGTAATGGTGGAATATATTTTCTCAGGTGAGAGCTTAAATTCATTTCTACTGGGGCTTAATTAACGCATGCTGTCTGTAGTCACGAACAATTCTGTGGAATAAAATCACTGAAGAAATTGAAATGCCCCAGAACGCAATGCCAGTCTTTGATATTTGAGGCATAATCTGGATTAGTAAGCTTGGGTTTTTAAATTTGAAGGAGATTCAAGGCTCTGTTGAATGTGCTAGGGGTGAATCCCAATGGCCTTGGGCTGTTGCAAAGAGCCAGGGAAGTTTATTTTGTGTCTGGGCTGTTGGGTGAGTTCCCGAAACCAATTTTCTGTTGGAAACGGTGTGTATCCTTCTGGCAACAAGCTGCTTGAGCAATGAGCTGTCACATTTCAATGCAGAAGCCTTTTGTTTGGCAATAAGATAATTTTAGTTCTTATTCTATCAGGATTCTATTTAGAATTTCAGCATAAATGCATTTGGAGTACACTGGACTCTTCACAGGGGAGCTGAGGTCCAGGTAAAACCATAACGTGTTTTTTTTTTCCTACTTTCTCATCTTCCCCAACTTCTGCATGCCATGTTTTGATACAGGAAAAAGAACACCAGAGGCAACCTTGAAAGCACAGTGTGTGCGGAGCACAGGGAAGTATGTATGCAGCAGCATCCGCTCCTCGCCTTCCCAGTGGCGGTCAGAGAGTGATGCAGAAGCTGAAGCTGTGTATATCGGTTACTGAGGTTTTGTTGGCACCTCCTGTCAGGACTTCCCAGGTCACGCAGTGGTAAAGAATCCGCCTGCCAATTCAGGAGCTGCAGGTTCGATCCCTGGGTTGGGAAAATCCCCTGGAGAAGGAAATGGCAACCCACTCCAGTATTCTTGCCTGGAGAATCTCTTGGACAGAGGAGCCTGGTGGACTACAGTCCGTGGGGTCACAGAAAGAGCTAGACATGACTTAGCGACTGAACCAAACAACAGCTGGCTTTTGGACTTGATAAACGTTATCAGCCACTTCAGCTTTAAACATCTAAGATACTAAAACAAAACTGGAAGTATTGTAAAGGGTGTACTCAAATTCAAATACCTCACAGGTACATTAGGGCAATCTATCCAATCTCATTTATTTTTATCTTCAAGCTTTATATATGAATTGTTTATTCATTCTTATATGCTATCATAATGGTATTCAAGCAGACTTTCCTATTGTTTTGTGATTCTTTATTGCTTATATAAGGAAAAACTGGCATGAGAAACTTACACTGTTTTGAAGGTGGCTTAGGTATGTGTCATTCCAATTCCAAAATTCCAATTCATTCCAATTCCAAAGAAAGGCAATGCCGAAGAATGCTCAAACTACCGCACAATTGCACTCATCTCACACGCTAGTAAAGTAATGCTCAAAATTCTCCAAGCCAGGCTTCAGCAATATGTAAACCGTGAACACCCTGATGTTCAAGCTGGTTTTAGAACAGCCAGAGGAACCAGAGATCAAATTGCCAACATCTGCTGGATCATGGAAAAAGCAAGAGAGTTCCAGAAAAACATTTATTTCTGCTTTATTGACTATGCCAAAGCCTTTGACTGTGTGGATCACAATAAACTGTGGAAAATTCTGAAAGAGATGGGAATACCAGACCACTTAACCTGCCTCTTGAGAAAGCTGTATGCAGGTCTGGAAGCAACAATTAGAACTGCACATGGAACAACAGACTGGTTCCAAATAGGAAAAGGAGTACGTCAAGGCTGTATATTGTCTACCTGCTTATTTAACTTATATGCAGAGTACATCATGAGAAACGCTGGGCTGGAAGAAACACAAGCTGGAATCAAGATTGCTGGGAGAAATATCAATAACCTCAGATATGCTGATGCTACCACCCTTATGGCAGAAAGTGAGGAGGAGCTAAAAAGCCTCTTGATGAAAGTGAAGGA
>SJYX01022864.1:4599-62879 GCA_006410675.1 Oreotragus oreotragus | reverse complement strand
TGGTTTTTCCTGTGGTCATGTATGGATGTGAAAGTTGGACTGTGAAGAAAGCTGAGTGCCGAAGAATCGATGCTTTTGAACTGTGGTGTTGGAGAAGACTCTTGAGAGTCCCTTGGACTGCAAGGAGATCCAACCAGTCCATTGTGAAGGAGATCAACCCTGGGATTTCTTTGGAAGGAATGATGCTAAAGCTGAAACTCCAGCACTTTGGCCACCTCATGTGAAAAGTTGACTCATTGGAAAAGACTCTGATGCTGGGAGGGATTGGGGGCAGAAGGAGAAAGGGACGACCAAGGATGAGATGGCTGGATGGCATCACGGACTCGATGGATGTGAGTCTGAGTGAACTCCGGGAGATGGTGATGGATAGGGAGGCCTGGCGTGCTGCGATTCATGGGGTCGCAAAGAGTTGGACACGACTGAGCGACTGAACTGAACTAGGTACGTGTCTGGGGCTTCCCAGGTGGTGCCAGTGGTAAAGAACCTGCCTGCCAATGCGGGAGACATGAGATGCGGGTTTGATCTCTGAGCTGGGAAGATTCCCTGAAGGAGGGCATGGCAACCGCGTCCAGGGTTCTTGCCTGGAGAATCCCATGGACAGAAGAACCTGGTGGGCTGCAGGCTGTGGGGTGGCAAAGAGTTGGACATGACTGAGCAACTGAGTACACAGGTGCATGTCTTCCAATACAGAGCTTTGTGTAAAATGTAGCCTGAACAGAATCGTGATGTCTTCCTTCCTTTCCAGGAAATTCCTGTTCACTTGTCTTTATTTATGTACCAGCAGAGACCAAACTGCAGCTTCTTTACATTTCCTTATATTTGCTCTTTCAATAACCCTTTTGAATTCAACAGACCATGTAATTATTGTACCATATAGAAACAGTTGGGGGAAACAAATGGCATAGTGCAAAGGGTATAATTTATAGAGGTAAGTCATCCAGAAAATCGTGGAAAGAATGTTCAATTTATATTAAATATCTTAGTACTATGGCCTTTCCCCCATTTCAGTTGTGCACATCAAATTCTTTGTGTGACACATGAAAAATTATTAAACATATGCCTATATAAAAATCAAGCAGAAGTTAAAATCAAAATGTTCTAATTTAAATGGAAAGAGAAAACCAGCAGAGTTTAAGGCATTCATTTCCTTGGTTCAAACGTGACTGTACTTGAGTCAAGACATTTTCATTTGTCAGCAGCTCAAATACCTATGCACTTCAATCTTAGAAAGATGGGGAGGTGAGGTTCCAGCCTCACAGAGCATTAGCATGAAGTGTGTGTATGTGTATAGTGGTAGAATGGGTGTATTACTGAAATTTTGATGTTACTTTTATCCAAAAACCTGATGCATAGAATATAGCACTGTAGTCGTGTAACAATAATGCACTCACAAAGTTGTATTCATCACATATATGTTTGTGCCTATGTATGTGTACAAATGTATGCATACCTATCTTATAAACCTATGAATAATATACGAACATATATAAGTTAGGCGTTGCTGTAGTTGTTTCATTGCTAAGTCTCATCACATATATGTTTGTATATATGTATGTACATATGTATGCATGCCTATTTTGTAAATTTGTGAAGAATACACTAACCTATTTAATCTTGGTGTTGTTGGTTAGTTGCTAAGTCATGACCGACTTTTTGTGATCTCATAGAGTGTAGACCTCCAGGTTCCTCTGTTCATGGGATTTCCCAGGCAAAAATACTGGAGTGGGTTGCTATTTCCTTCTCCAGGGGATCTTCCCAACCTGGGGATTGAACTTGCATCTCTGCATTGGCAGGTAGATTTTGTACTGTTGAGCCACCAGGGAAGTTCTAATTTTCCAAATAAACAGAAGTAGAAGAAACTGTTTTGGAGTGTTTACTTCAATATTTAGGTTATTTAGCTTCTACATTAAATCTCCATGCTAACAGTATGTGTCTTCCATCTTAGAGCTCAGCACATCTCAGCACTGGATTCAGGAGAGTTATCTAGAGAACATAAAAAAAAAAAAACACAAAAAACCCTCCACTGCACAGAGACTATCTGTGGAGACTCTGATTTAATTGCTCTGAGAGTGGGGTTGGGCATTAGTAATGTTTAAAAGCTCCCTTGATGAATGTAATGTACAGTAGGGTTGACAGCTACTGCATTAGCAGCACTGGCAATATCTAACAACAACTACATGGAGATCTGGGGTTTGCTGAGATCTTTCCTGCTTTGTCCTGACTGCTGTTAAGACTCAGAAGTCAAGTGGGCCTTAGGAAGCATCACTACNAAAAGCTCCCTTGATGAATGTAATGTACAGTAGGGTTGACAGCTACTGCATTAGCAGCACTGGCAATATCTAACAACAACTACATGGAGATCTGGGGTTTGCTGAGATCTTTCCTGCTTTGTCCTGACTGCTGTTAAGACTCAGAAGTCAAGTGGGCCTTAGGAAGCATCACTACGAACAAAGTTAGTGGAGGTGATAGAATTCCAGTTGCACTGTTTCAAATCCTAAAAGACGATGCTCTGAAAGTGTTACACTCAATATACCAGCCAATTTGGAAAATTCAGCAGTGGCCATGGGACTGGAAAAGGTCAATTTTCATTCCAACCCCAAAGAAAGGCAATGCCAAAGATTGCTCAAAGTACCACACAATTGCATTCATCTCACACACTGGCAAAGTAATACTCAAAATTCTCCAAGCTAGGCTTCAACAGTTCCTGAACCAAGAACTTCAAGATGTTCAAGCTGGATTTAGAAAAGGCAGAGCAACCAGAGAAGCAAGAGAGTTCCAGAAAAACATCTATTTCTGCTTTATTGACTGTGCCAAAGCCTTGACTGTGTGGATCAGAAGAAACTGTGGAAAATTCTGAAAGAGATGGGAATACCAGACCACCTGACCTGCCTCCTGAGAAATCTGTATGAATTGGGAAAGGAGTATATCAAGGCTTAGGCTTCAACAGTTCCTGAACCAAGAACTTCAAGATGTTCAAGCTGGATTTAGAAAAGGCAGAGCAACCAGAGAAGCAAGAGAGTTCCAGAAAAACATCTATTTCTGCTTTATTGACTGTGCCAAAGCCTTGACTGTGTGGATCAGAAGAAACTGTGGAAAATTCTGAAAGAGATGGGAATACCAGACCACCTGACCTGCCTCCTGAGAAATCTGTATGAATTGGGAAAGGAGTATATCAAGGCTGTATATTGTCACCCTGCTTATTTAACTTATATGTGGAGTACATCACGAGAAATGCTGGACTGAATGAAGCACAAGCTGGAATCAATATTGCTGTGAGAAATATCAATAACCTCAGATATGCAGATGACACCATCCTTATGGCAGAAAGTGAAGAGGAACTAAAAAGCCTCCTGATGAAAGTGAAAAAGGAGAGTGAAAAAGTTGGCTTAAAGCTCAACATTCAGAAAACCAAGATCATGGCATCTGGTCCCATCACTTCATGGCAAATAGATGGGGAAACAATGGAAACATTGACAGACTTTATTTTTTTGGGCTCCAAAATCACTGCAGATGGTGATTGCAGCCATGAAATCAAAAGATGTTTACACCTTGGAAGGAAAGTTATGACCAACCTAGACAGCGTAATAAAAAGCAGAGACGTTAGTTTGCCAACGAAGGTCCATCTAGTCAAAGCTATGGTTTTTCCAGTAGTCATGTATTTATGTGAGATTTGGACTGAAAAGAAAGCTGAGAGCCGAAGAATTGATGCTTTTGAACTGTGATGTTGGAAAAGACTCTTGAGAGTCCCTTGGACTGCAAGGAGATCCAACCAGTCCATTCTGAAGGAGATCAGCCCTGGGATTTCTTTGGAAGGACTGATGCTGAAGCTGAAACTCCAATACTTTGGCCCCCTGATGTGAAGAAATGACTCATTTGAAAAGAACTGCTGCTGGGAAAGATTGAAGGCAGGAGGAGAAGGGAATGACAGAGGATGAGATGGTTGGATGGCATCACCGACTCAGTGGACATGAGTTTGAGTAAATGCTGGGAGTTGGTGATGGACAAGGAGGCCTGGCGTGCTGCAGTCCATGGGATCGCAGAGTCAGACATGACTGATACACTGAGCTGACTAACTGACTTCCTGCTTCCTCTTGACTGTTGTTAATACTCAGAGCTGCCAAGGTTTGCAAAGGGTGCCACCTATTGCTTTAGACAAAAAGAAGCACGAAATGTGAAGCAAGAGAAATGACTTAGATTAAAAGTGAGGTGACTTGCATAAGAGAATAAGCTGAGATGGAGGGGACTTGAACCTGGGTCTTCTACGGTGATGTGATTGTGAGTATGGGCTCTAGAGTCAGCTTGCTGTTGGCTTGAGTGTGTTGGCTCCTGCGTTAACGAGCTGGTTGAGTGATGAGGGGCCTGCCATTCATTTGTCAGCCTGGTAAATACTTTGGAATTCAGTCCCTGAGCCAGTTATGTTTGGGGAAGAAAAATATTGCAGTAGTCACAGTCTTATGTGACAGGTCTTAGATACCCTATTTTGGCCAAAGTTTTCATACTTCCAAAATGGAGGTAACTTCCCCAATGGCTCAGTGGTAAAGAATCTACCTGTAATGCAGGAGACCTAGGAGATGCAGGTTTGATCCTTGGGTTGGGAAGATCCTCTGAAGAAGAGAATGCAACCTACTCCGGTATTCTCACCTGGGAAATCCCATGGACATAGGAGGCTGGTGGGCTAAAGTCTAGAGAGTTGCCAAGAGTCTGATACAACCAAGCATGAGCATGCACACATTGTTATGCCTACTTCATATGTTGAATGGTTGAGAGGATTAAATGATGTGATCAATGTAAGCCACTTGTGACATTACCTCACACAAAATACCTCCTTAGTACATGAGGGCTAGTATTATTGTTATTACTATTATTTTTATTTGATTTCACATCCTATTTTCTTCTACTATACAATGCCACTTAGATTGTATATAGAAAACTCTATTTTAAGTTTTTTTTTTTTTTCTCATGACTTGGAATCTTTTAGGAGCTGGACATTAAATCAAATTTGTTACCTCAGCGCTTATCTGAATAATATTCTTTCATTGTTTTTGATAACAGTTCCTTGGATGGCTTCATTTGCCTTTTCTTCTAAGCCAACTAGAGATATTGCTTATTGCTTCCTTTTCCTTATGTACTGGACATTAAAAATAGAGGCTAAAAGTAAATAGAATTAAAATAAACTCATATAAGTCCTTGAAAATGCAGTTCTAGCTGTAATAATACCAACTGTTATATGGTCCTTACCGTGTGCCAGGTATAATTTTGAAAGTTTTGCATAAAATACTTAAAAACATGTTTTTATTATGGATAATTCCAAACACAAACAGGAGTATCTGTGTATAGAGAGTATATGAACCCCCACATACCCATATTTCATTTTTAACTATTATTCCATCATGGTTAGTTTTTTGTTTGTTTGTTTATGACCCTCCAACTCCCCTATCTTAGCCTCATAAATATTTTTCTCTAAACAGTTCTTGAAAAAACAAAAATCTTTAAAAAAAGATCCTCACAATGCCAGTATCACACATAAATGTAACCCTTACAAAGAAACATGATATGTTGAGTAGTGTTATCCCCATTTTACAAAAGAAGCAGTTAGGCACAGACAAGTAAGTTAAGTTAGACAAGTTAAGTAAGACAAGTAAATCTCCCAAGGCCACACTTAAGGCTAGTAAGTGACAGAGATGAAACTTGAAGCCAGGTGGTCTGGCTACTTGGTCTGTGTTCTTAATCACTTTGATGTACCAGCTTCTCTAACAAAAAAATTGCTCTTGTCCATGAAAACTTATCAGTCGATCTAAGAAAGGAATGGAAAATTTTGTTCAAGCCAGATGGAGGTTACAACCTGGGAACAGCATCTCAGGAAGCTCTGAGAACTATTCTGCCCATCAGAAGTTAAGGCACAGTTCTGTTAGGCTGGTGCAATTGCAGTTTTGGACCGTGAATTTTAAATCATTATAACTAGGTTCAAACACATCTTTAGTAATCAAAATAGGGGCCATTACAACCAACATGTTTTTGCCAACAAGAAATAAGTTTGTTTCTTCCAGGAGCATAAAGATCCGTGCTTTGGGATTCTGTCACTACACTCCCCATCTTCAAGGCTCTTGTTTCCTTTTCTAAACTTCCTGAGCCACCACTGCACTGTATGTTCCTTAGCAGTTCCTGGACCAAATGTGTTGTTGATGTTGCCAGTTGTCTTCGCTACTTTAAGACCCATTTTGAACTTGAATAAGAAAATCACTCGAATTTACCTTTTGTCTAATCTTTTCCATAGTCTAAAATAAATATAAAATAAGCAGCAAGTAATGTCACTAGCAAAAAACATAGTGAGAAATGCACATTAAAATGATGTGTAACATAACCACATTTATTTAAGAATGTATTTCAATATCAAATGGAAAATTTCAACAATGCAAAAACCACAATTGCTTTTGCACCAACCTAATAGAAGTGTTTTGAGACAGAGGGTTGTACATTAAATGATGTATTATTGACAGTTTACACACTCCAGACCTAAGTGTCATCTTGGTCCCTTGCAAGAGCAAGAAGGAATATTATCTTTAAAGATTTGTCTTGTTGATGCTAGGAAGACCTGAGTTTGAACCCTGGCTTCATCACTTATTAGCCATGTTAACTTTGTGCCCAGTGCTTATCCTCTGTAAACTACAGTTCCTTTGCTAACGTGATAATGTAACAATACCTATGTCATGGAATTGTTGTGAGTTGATGTGTGTAGAGTGCTTTGTATCATGCCTGGTGCATATTGGTACTTATATATTATTATACGGGTACATAAATTAGGCAGCTAAGTGTCTAGGAAGACAGGTGTATATTTCCATGTGTATGTTTGGGGTATTTAAGTTGTATTTAAGTGATGACATTAACAAGTGTAGTTTTTTTTTTAATTGTTGAAAGGACACAGTGTACTTGATCAGATTGATTCTCATGACTCTCTGGGTTAAGCAACAGTCACTTTGAATGGTCAAGAAATGCCTTGATGATGACTTACTGCAACTGGTTTAGAAATACCTTCTAATTTATGGCTGGAAAGCTGCCAGCTTGTTAAATAAAAATAAATATTATATTAGCTCATGTGAGCAAAGGAGCAGTACTTTCAAGGAATGATGTCTTTCTCTTTGAGCTACTTTAAAGTCATTTGTCAACATCCATCCTAAGAATACAATGAAATTCTCATGGAAAATGTGCACATATCTTTTGTTGAAGTGGCTTCTTCCACTTCAGCGGGAATGCATACTGTGAACAATAGGATGGGATGTGAAGAATGTTAAGACCACAGAAGTGTAAAATGTGTGTGTATGTGTGTTTGTGTGTATGTGTGTGTAGGAGTCCCTGTGTGGGACTCTAAATTTTGCTCTCTAAAATTAAATGTAAATTATTTCTTAGTCACCTACTCTTTTGAAATTTATGTGCATTCCTATATACTGCTAATGTGGATAATTGATTACACACACAGTATTTTATGGTATTTTTCCTTTACTCTGTAACATCTGATATTCAGATACTCTATTCCAGATCTTCTTTCTTTCTTCCTCATTCATATTGGTAATTCCCAGGATTTATATTGAACAATTCAACCTTGTCAAAGAAGAATCATGCTTTCCCAATATTACATTTAACTGTGTGCCTTGTTACTTCTAATCCATGTGATTTATATACCTTGCACATTGTGTCAACATTGCCATTCCTTTTAGTATTCCCACTGGATAAGAGCACCACCCTGCAGCGTCGTCCTGTCTCCTTTCTCTGCTTTGTTATGTAAAAGTGAAAGGGTTATTTTGATTTATAGGGAGCAGCTGAGCGTGGCTCTCACCTTGGTTATCCTTGCACATGAAGAAAACAAATGTTATTTTCCTCCATAAACATTATATTTGAGAATTTTCTTCACGTGGCTTTTGACTTCCTGCCCTTTGGTTTGGAATTCCTCCCTAGCCACTGCAAGTGAGAATTGTGGTGGAGGCTGATTCTGGGAAATTCTCATGTGAAACCAAGTTTCTTGCCTCCAGCAGTGTATATATAGGGGAAATTAGGTTGCTAGTTTTCCCTAAAGCTGCGTCAAGGTAATAACTCATGCTGTCGGACCAAACACTTGGCAGGATTTAGATGACATGCTGGCCTCTTAGAGTTTTGTGTTAACAATTTCTGAATGAGAGAAAAACTCCAAACTGTGTTCAGTTTGGGAAATTCTAACAATTGAGAAATTGGTTTGTCACTCAGATGGGTTTGATTTTGCTTCATTTTATCTCCCTATCTTTCCATCATCTATCTACCTGCTGCTGCTGCTGCTGCTAAGTCGCTTCAGTCATGTCCGACTCTGTGCGACCCCATAGATGGCAGCCCACAAGGCTCCTCCGTCCCTGGGATTCTCCAGGCAAGAACATTGGAGTGGGTTGCCATTTCCTCCTCCAATGCAGGAAGGTGAAAAGTGAAAGTGAAGTCGCTCAGTCATGTCTGACTCGTAGCGACCCCATGGACTGCAGCCCACCAGGCTCCTCTGCCCATGGGGTTTTCCAGGCAAGAGTGCTGGAGTGGGTTGCCATTGCCTTCTCTGTCTATCTACCTACTTATCTGTTTATATATATATTTTTAACAATCCCCCTTTTGAAGTATACTTTGTGTCTACTAAAATGTGTCAGTTTTAAGCAGAGTTTGTTGATAAACGTATACGTTTAGGTGACCACTACCCTAACTGATTTATAGAACATTTCTGTCACACCCCAATCTTTCCTTGGGCTTCACAGGTGGCTCAGTGGTAAAGAATCCGCCTGCCAGGGCAGAAGACGCAGGAAGCGTGGGTTGGATCCCTGGGTTGGGAAGATGCTCTGGAGAAGGAAATGGCAGCCCCTTCAGAATTCTTGCCTGGGAAATTCCATGAATGGAGGAGCCTGGTGGGCTGCTTTCCATGGGGTCACAAAAGAGTCGGCTTAGTGACTAAACGGCAACAGTAGTAGTCTTTCCTTATACCCCCTCCAAGGTGATAAAAACACGCTTCACAGGCTATCATTCTTAGATGAAGACGCCTCATCAAAACCTAGTTGTAACTATGTGGCTAAGACTGGCTTTGCTTAACAACAGTCACTGTGATTACTTTATTAAAAGTAGAAACATGCAGGCACCACACAAGTTCCTACTTCTGACTGACAGCTCAGAGAGGAGGAAGAGGGATGGGTGGAATGAGTGGATGCAGTTTATACCACTGCAGTCAGCTCAAGATGCTAGCTTTGGGTTTGGAAGGACCTGGCTTTCCGTGGCTACAGCAAAAGGGATGAATGATAGTCGACGTGTGCAATGAACGGAGAGAGATGATTCAGAGGGGAAAATGTCAGATGTAGTGGAGGTCAGAGAGCCTTGCTGAATTGTCATTCAACAAATGCAGGTTTGGTGTAGAGACCAAAGGCAGCTGCCAGAGAGCCAAAAGATGTTGGGAGATATGTGTTCAAGAATAGAAAGTATCCAGAGCACACTGGTCAAGGTATTGGTCCTTTATTAAGTCAAGCAGTTCCTCCAGCTGGGCAAGGCAAAGGTGGGACTTTATGGCGGTTGACATAGTGGGTGAGAGGGCAAGACAAAGGTGAGGAGGCTGGTGATTCCAATTAAACAGGGTTTATTTTTGAGGAGCTAGGTCTGAGTTCTTCCCTCCCCCGGCCCCACATCTCTGTGGGCGTTTGATATTGTTCAGACAGCTCTCAGCTGGGCAAGGCAAAGGTGGGACTTTATGGCGGTTGACATAGTGGGTGAGAGGGCAAGACAAAGGTGAGGAGGCTGGTGATTCCAATTAAACAGGGTTTATTTTTGAGGAGCTAGGTCTGAGTTCTTCCCTCCCCCGGCCCCACATCTCTGTGGGCGTTTGATATTGTTCAGACAGCTCTATTATAGGATTTTGATGCCTTTAGTGGCTGAATCAATCATCTGCAGTGAGGTTTGGCTTCTTTTCATGTTTCAGTGTGCTGATGAAGATGGCAGTTAGCTCTTTCATTATAAGGATGGTGGGGCTGCAGTGGGGGAAACACTGAAGCTATTTCTGATTCAAATTGCCGGCGCACAGTTAGATCTGAAAAGAGTAGTTTGGAAGATGGAATCAGAGAGAAGTCTCAGTTTTGGTCCATATGCCAGGCCTTCTTTCTTTCTTCTTATTCCATTTATGCAGCGTTTAAGTAGAAGGACATTCAGCTTGGTCCCAAAGACATCTAATAGGTAATGACTTCTCTGGAGAGTGGATTCAGAGCAGTTAAAACAGACTCGCTTGAGGAAGTAGGATGGAGAGTGCAGTGGTTGTTGTGGTCAGATTTCAAGTTCAAGTCAGAATAATTTTCCAAATCAAGTGATGCCAGGACGTTGGGCAGGCCTCCAGTGGCAGTGGCACATGGTTACTTTTTCTGCCCTCCTGACAAGGAAAAATGCCAGAGATTTAGTTGATCCTCTGGGCTCTTCACGGAATGCCTGAGTTTTCCTTTGAGATTATGTTTCCCCAGAATTCAGTCAGTTGATTTTTTTGTATGGTATTTCTCCAACCTCCTCAGAAAGAGTGAAGTGTACCTTATAATATGCTAAAATATCCTTTATCCATGCCATGCGGCTGCTTACTGCTATTTAAGTAAAATTAATAATTCTTATTTTCCTGTGGTCATGTATGGATGTGAGAGTTGGACTGTGAAGAAAGCTGAGCACCGAAGAATCGATGCTTTTGAACTGTGGTGTTGGAGAAGACTCTTGAGAGTCTCTTGGACTGCAAAGAGATCCAACCAGTCCATTCTGAAGGAGATCAACCCTGGGATTTCTTTGGAAGGAATGATGCTAAAGCTGAAACTCCAGTACTTTGGCCACCTCATGCCAAGAGTTGACTCATTGGAAAAGACTCTGATGCTGGGAGGGATTGGGGGCAGGAGGAGAAGGGGACGACTGAGGATGAGATGGCTGGATGGCATCACGGACTCGATGGACTTGAGTCTGAGTGAACTCCGGGAGATGGTGATGGATAGGGAGGCCTGGCATGCTGCGATTCATGGGGTTGCAAAGAGTCGGACACGACTGAGCGACTGAACTGAACTGAATAATTCTTAATGATGCATGCGCTTTTTGTATAGACATGTACTTGACGTACCAGCTGTTCATTGTGTTTTTGTTAATTTGCAGCAAACCAGTGTATTTGATGGTTGTAGTCTGCCTATGAAAAAGTCTATTATTTCACTTCTAGTATTAAAAACTAATTCTCCTAAGACTAAAGTCTTTGGTTCATTTCCTTGGAGACAGGGTAAGAAAATCCCGAATTCCATCAGGATCAGACTGTTGCACACCTTTGGAAATTTTAGGTAAATTGGTTTCCCCCACCAAAGGATATTTTGATTAAGCGAAAAAAGCACATACAACCTTCTTCTCTAATTCTCCAAATCACCTTTTAAATACAATCCCTCCTCTTCTCCCAGCTTTGGAGGGACTAGTTTTCTTCTTTCTCAGTTTTCTCTGTTTTCGTTCTTTAAATGGAGCTGGATAACAGTGATTTTAACTTTCCATCTTATAGCTATTAAAATCCCTGACCTGTTGATCCTAATAAAAGAGTTATGAACCATGCCCTGCTAAAATGACTTCACTCCCCCTCTCTTCCTTCACCCCAATAAATTCCCTTGGGGGGTGATAAAATACTGGATTGAAGCGGACACATTTGGTCTCTGTTAAAGCCATTTACGGCTATTTCTTTGCCACGAGCATTATACTTGGGGCAACCAGATGCTCTTCTTTTGGAGTCCTTCTCGTAACATATTCTCTCAGTATTCCAGGAACTCCTTGGGGTCCAGCAAATTATCCTCTCTTTATAAGTGCAGTTATATAATATAGCTCCATCTAGAGAAGCTAAGCATGTGGGGAGGAAAGATGGCACAATAGGAAAGCCACCTTTAATATTTTTTTTTTTAAAGCATTCAACTAAATGTCATTTACTCTCTTTGCCCATATAGTTAGCATCCTGTAGTGAGGGCCATTAGGGATGGGCTGGCAGCTGTCTGCAGGACATGAATGAGTTTTACTTTTTGTTGTTTTGTTTCTGAAAGGATTCAAGCTGGATGAGCCATTTTAAGGCTCAGGTAAGCAGACTTTCGTCTAAAAGTTTATTGTGAGACACAGTATCGTTCAGTTCAGTTCAGTTCAGTTCAGTCGCTCAGTCATGTCCGACTCTGCGACCGCATGGACTGCAGCATGCCAGGCCTGCCTGTCCACAGACTGAAAACCACAGTATCATTGGTTTTTCTAATACGTGTATTGCATTTTTCTCCATTTATCTTCTTGATGATTATTATAGCAATTAAAGAAACTTAGAATCCCCACACCTCTCCAGTCGTCTCCTGGGGTGTAGGATCTAATGCTGCTAGGGCTGTATCAGCATCTGTTTGAAGAAGACGGTCTTGAAGACATGCCCTTCATTTGTGTTTTGGGAAGATCTGGATGATCTAGTCTGGATTACAGTTTGTCAGTTGGATGTTTGGTGTTGTATTATCACTTTCTTCTTGTTGTTTAGTCACTAAGTCATGTGTAGCTCGTTGTGAACTCGTAGCCTGTAGCCTATTAGGCTCCCCTGTCCATGCGATTTCCCAGGCAAGACTACTGGAATGGGTTGCCATTTCCTACTCCAAGGGATCTTCAGGGGTCAAACCTGTGTCTCTTGCTTGGCAGGTAGATTCTTTACCCCTGAGCCATCTGGGAAGCCCACCACCTCCTGTAGGCCTACTTTATTATTTGTTTTTTTTGGAGTGGGTTGCCATTTCCTTCTCCAGGGGATCTTCTTGACCCAGGGATTAAACCCAGGTCTCCTACATTGCAGGCAGACGCTTTAACCACTGAGCCACCAGGGAAGCCCATTTATTTTTTGAGACCAACATTAAGAAGAACAGCACTAATACTACCATTATTAAAACTGCAGTTTGCTTATTACAGCATAGACGAGTGCTTCTCTGCAAGCACCCAAGAGTGTGAAGTTTGTCTTTATTCCTCTAGGTGAGTTGTCTCGAAGCCTAAAAGGACAAGGCTGTAGTAGACCAGAACCTTCAGCTCTTTGGCCTTGCTGGGCACGGTTTCTTCAGTTTCACAAGCAAATGACACAATTACCAGGTCTGGAAGGCAACATCCCCAGAACAGACCATTAGATTTCATGCAGATTATCAGATTGAATTTTCTTCTACTGTTTCAAGAAAATAATTTTCTTTTAGAAGTGATAGGGAAACAAGTACCCAGAATTACATGGGAACTTTCTTCTCACAAGCCATGGGAAGTTGTCTGTAGAAATGGAATTAAAAGACAATGTCTATCTGTGTCTTCAGAGAAATCAGTGTGAGAACTGGATGATGATATATCCTAAACCCATTCAGAGTCCCTAGCACAATGCCTGTCAAAAAGTAGGCCTTCAAATATTTGCTGAATCAACATTTCTATATTAAAAATATCTATAAACTAGAAAAATAAAAATTAGTGGTAGCATTTTAAATATGTGAAAAGAAGACAAAATGACTAATGTGGATACTTGCATATATATTTGGAATATTTATATACAGTTTGTGGAGATTTAACATTTATTCTTTTTATACCATGATTGGACAGAATTCCCTTGTTATAAATCTTGATCTTGACTATTTCCACTGCTTATTTTGGAGCTGGCTCTCCTGATCTAAGTTTCCTGTATGTAAACATGAAATATTTAAAAATTGTTTTGGGAGCCATGATGTAATCTTTCGAAATTCAATTTCCTGAAGTGAAGTCTATTTTTGGCAGAAAAAAAGTCCTCCTTGAGAAATAGGATTGTCTATGTGCAGTTGGAGGAGGCATAATTCAAACAAGGTTGTTATATCAATCAAATCAAATTTGGAGAAATAACAATCCGAAGAAGTTCTAGCATGATAGAAAAATAACTGCCAAGTTTGGTGAGATCTCATTTTCAGAAAGTTAGCTTCAGTTTGATTCAATTTTATTTAAACATTTACTTTCTGCCAGACATTGTGCTAAGTGCTAGAAATAAAAAGATGATTTAGATACACTTTGTACCCTCCAGGAGCTCGCAGACTGATTGGTGGGGAGGATAAATGATTCCACTAGAATCTAACCTCCATGAGAGCAGGATTTTGTTTTGTTTGCTCTTGAATCCCTAATGTCTAGAATAGTTTTTGGCACTGAATAGGTGCTTTAGTTTGCTCAGACTGCCTTAACAAAATACCATAGGTTTGGTGGCTTAAAGAACAGAACTTGATTTCTCATAGTTTGGAGGTTGAGAAGTACAAGATCTTAAGGTGTCTTCAGATTCAGTGTCCGGTGAGGGCTTGCTCTCTGTCTTGTAGACAGCTTCCTTCTCGCTATGTGTTCACATGGCCTTTCCTTGGTATGTGCTCACAGGGAGACAGAGAGTGCTCTTATATCTCTTCTTCTTCTTCTTATAAGGGCATGAATATCACCATAGGGGTTCCATGATAACGACATTTCAACCTAATTGCCTCTCAAAGGCCCCACCTCCAAGTACCATCACAGAAGGGGTTGGATTTCAACATATGAGTTTTGAGGAGGACACAAACATTAATCTATAACAGTAGGTACTTAATTAGTAACTTTTGAATAAGGAAGAGTGAATGGATTATTATGCTGGAAGATTTTGGTCATCATATGTTTTCATGACCAGTGCTCACTAGTAGGAAAACTGAGCATGCGCCTACTCAATCTCTGTTCTCATCTATGCAGTGCTCAGTTGCTGTCGTGTCCGATTCTTTTGTGACCCCATGGACTGTAGCCTGCCAAGTTCCTCTGTCCATGGGATTTCCCAGGCAAGAATACTGGAGTGGGTTGCCATTCCCTTCTCCAGAGGATCTTCCCAACCCAGGTACTGAACCTGCATCTCTTGGGTCTCCTTCATTGGCAGGCAGATTCTTTACTGTACCACCTAAGAAGACCAGTTATCTCTAGAGGGCCATTAATGTTGCCACCCGTTTCAAATTCTAAATTATAACCCGGTATATTTGGATATAAACTTGACATCACCCACTGTTGTCTCTGGGCTGTCTTCCTGCATAGGACAAACCATAGCAATTATTTCTTTAAAAGATCTTAGTCCCTGGGAAGGATCCTGCAGTCCTTTGACTCCCAGCTGCCTGTCTCATTAACAAGAGGAAGCTCATGGAAGATGGCTTGTCCAGTAAAAATGGTTTGGAAACTCTCAGTCAACAGCATCCTGACATAGGCAACAGAGAATCAAATATAGGACTGTAACTGTATCATCCAGAACAGGTGGTTCCTCTGCCTGGAGAGGGACCACAAATATTGTGGAATTACAGTAGCTGATCTTCTGTCTAGTGTGAGTGGACCCAGGAGACAAGTTAGTTAACAAAGTCAGCTAAAAATGGAAAGTCAAAAAAGAGGATTCATGATAATGTACACAATTTATTTAAATGTACTTTAAAATAGGCATATATGTATTCATTATTCAATATTTTTATATGGGTTCAGGGTATTTGTTAAGTACTGTTTAGCTGATTGGAATACTTGCTTTTTTGTCTTACATAAACCAGGTCCATTTTGCATCTTCCATGATTCCCGGTGTCAGTGTCTTTAGATTGAGAACTTCAATTCAAACTTTCCAATATAGTTGCAAAGCATTCTGAGAACAAAATCTTTCTATACCTCTATGATTTTCTGTATTTTTATGGTTATAAACCTCCTAATTCCTCAAAGTTTGTCCCTATTGAATCCTTTCAAACCAATAAATTCTTTTTAGATGAATAGTTAATTGGTTTTCCCAATATTTTATGAAATTATGAAATTGCAATAGCAAGTACCATTTTCATAAATAGGTTTCAGGACAAACACAGCTGATTCTAGATAAGAGTACAACTCCGTGATTAGGGGCAGAAGTGCACACTTCTGAGGAGTCAATTAGCTGTGAGTAGGAAAAAGGTTTGTAGGTTTAGCACAAGCTTTGCCTCAAGTGGCCTGTAAAGGTGTGTTATTAGCAGTGATCTACACTGTGTAACAATGAGAAACAACAATTTTTGGCTTTTAGTGGGCAAGGATGTGTCATTCAGCTCATACTTTTCAATATAACATTAAAATTGCTTCTAAAAAATATAGAACACTTGAGCTGGGTTGACAGTTCAAGAGGGATTTGTTTATTTGTGCTGAGAGAGATAGAACTATATAAAAAAAATATTTGTTTGGAGTCAGAAAACCCAGATCCAGCTCTCAGCTCCGACTCTTCTGCTCACTAGCTGGGTGAGTTTGGGCTTCACTTGAACCATCTCAGTACGCTCAATGGGTGTCTGGAAGTTGTGCCCTGAATCAAGATTTAGATTCAACCCGTAGGGGTCCAAGATGAGCACTAACATGAGAGATTTTGGGGAAAAGCCTCAGTTTAGAGAATTTATTGCATTAGTCAGAGCACTCTGTTGCAAACACTAGATACTGAGTGATTAAACAGAAAAAGAGTTTATCAAAAGGGTGTAGTAAGTGCAAACGATAGAATCCTCAGGAGGGCTCTCATGCCATGCCACGGGCAAATCTGCCCGAATGAGCACCAGAACTGGTTTTCAGCCGTAGATGCAAGTGTTTGTATCACTCCTGTACCAGGAAATTGCTTTTATCACAACCAGGTTGTGCTAGTGGTAAAGAATCTGCTTGCCGAGGAAGGAGACAAGTAAGAGGCCAGTAAGAGACGCAGGTTCGATCCCTGGGTCAGGAAGATCCCCTGACGGAGGAAACGTCACCCTTCTCCTTGCCTGGAAAATCCCATGGACAGAGGCTCTGCTGAGCTACGGTCCAGGGGTTGCATAGCGTTGGACAAAACTGAGCATCTGAGCACAACCAGTGCTGACCTCACTGTTGTCAAGGAGTCAATCTTGTTTCCGTTGTGCGTGTGTGTGTGTGTGTGTGTATCTAGGAAAGAGGGAGAGAGGGAGAAGGAGAGACAGAGAAACAGAGAGAGAGACAGAGAGGGAGAGAGGGAAAGGGAGGGAAAGGGAGGGACAGGGGAACGTGCCGTCCTTTCCTGATTGAGTCCCCCTAGATCCTGAGTCTCATCTGGTATGAATGGATCTCTTTTGGATTGGTTACAAGCTTGAGCCTAGTGATAGATAGCATTAGGAAAACAAGTACCTAGAATTTTAATCTTCAGATAGGAATATACCAAACATAGGAAGGGTTTAGATTCTGAGCTGCTGAAATGAATGTCAAGTGTCTATCTAGTCACCAGACAGCTGTGTGGAAGCCACCGTGAGGTGCATGAGTGCTGAGAAGTATGTGCCTAAGTGAAAGTAAAGTGTCCAGAAAGGAGAACCAAAAAGACCACTGTTCTGATTTTGGAAGAAGGCAAGTCACTGAACCCTCCTAAGCTTGGAGGGAATTCCGTCAAGGTGATGGCTAGGAATTTCAGTTTTGCAGTTGTTTTCAAGGTAAAGAGAAAAATTGAGATGAGTGTCCGGGCCTTATTTACCACTTTTTAAGGGTGATGAATGAGCATTTCTGTCTGCCTGCCGGAATGGAAATGGAAATAGGAGGTATCCTTACTGGGATAATGGAGCAGTGCTACAGTGCTTTAATTTTCCCATTTTAGGAGGATCTGGGCAGCTGTGATTAACCTGACAAATCAAGGAGGGGGTGGTTTGATGAGATCCAAACAGCTGAGCCAACCTGGCACTCCTCCTTTCTGCATCCTTGAGGGACTCATCAGACAATGGCTTGGTGCCACTCCTGGTGGGGATTCTCTGTCGGGCTTCCAAGGCGAGGTCCCAGTGATGCTGAATGCTGAAGTCTGGGCCAAGAGTCTCCTGGCCGTGGTCCTCTGTGTGCCTGTGGAGGCTGTTTCTAATCCTGTTTTGGAATGGACTGCAGTAAGGAAGATCTCATTAAGAGATAACCAGCCAACAGTTACGGCACCCGAGGTGGCCTTTGGATTATCAGCCATTTATATATATGGCAAATATTTGTGGAATACCCACAGTGTTCAAGATGCAGGGTTAGTCCTGTGGGCATTTTAAAGAGAAGAGAAATGCACCACCCTGGCCTCAGAAAGGTGAAAGGAAGGGACTAACATTTCATGAAATGCTGACAGGTGGGGACTCTCATATGTTAGTCTAACAGAAAATTGTCTCTGTTTGCATCTTGGGCTGCCCTGGACTGTGAAAATCATTCCTGCTTGGGGAGCTAGTGATGTCTGAGGGAGCTGATGAGGGCTGGACCTGCGTGGCACTGGTTGATGATGGTAGATGAAGCTCCCAAACTTCCCTCAGCCTTCTGGAATTAGCTGCAGCCAATTCCCAAACCTCTGAGTATGAAAGCCAGAGCCACCTGGGACAGCCTGGTTGAGGAGGTCTAAATTTTGATGCCAGTGTAAGATGAAAACAATACTCTTTATGTTTTAGCTTCTGCCAGTTGGACTCCTTAGTGGCTTATCTGCCTTGTTTGAGCACAGGGAGAAATGAAGCTCAGGTGGTCAAAAGAATTCTAATAAAGTCAAGTTTCTGCTTCAGTTGCTTTGTATCTGAGACTCTTCCCTAAAGAGAGAGACTGTTTTCCCTGGGTCATGTGGACTCTTTTATTGTTAAAAACAAGAGAAGCCATCCCCTGGCTTCTGGTCAGAAAAACAAATGTGTGATGCCATTGAGGCTGATTCTAGACAAGGCCTTTGGATGGGGAACGGATCCTTCCACAGGGAAAATTCTTGAGCAAAAATCTGGGGGGCTTTTATAAAAAAGGTCCAGACACTGCCTGAGGCAGAGTATAAGTACAGAGTGCTGTGTGCAGAGCAAGTCCTAGCTTCTCTCACATGATGCTATTTACAAGTCCCAGTTAATGCTCCTCTAGTGTGTCTCTCAGAGAAGGCAATGGCAACCCATTCCAGTATTTTTGCCTGGAGAATCCCAGGGACGGGGGAGCCTGGTGGGCTGCCGTCTATGGGGTCGCACAGAGTCGGACACGACTGACGTGATTTAGCAGCAGCAGCGTGTCTCTGTTGAGCACAGTTCTGTATCCATACATTTGAAACCTAAGATAGATCCTCTGAAGTCAACTCTGCTATCATCCTCCTAATATTCAGATGAAGCGACTACGGTGCAGAGGTTAAGCACTGGCTCAAGGTTCATGCAGTAAATGTACGAGCTGGGCATTTACCCCAGGGCTTATACTTTGAACCACCATGCCAGACTGGGTTTGGAGGATAGATTTTTGGAGAATAAAGGAGACACGACGGTCAGACAGTGAATCTGCTCTGGTGAGCCAGGAATGCTGATTCATCATGACTCAGACGCGCCACCTTCTGGTTCCCTTACACGGAGAACTCAGCCTTCCCTGTGTAGTGGGAGAAGTGAAAGTGAGTGTTAGTCGCTCAGTCATGTCTGACTCTGTGACCCCGTGGACTGTAGCCCGCCAGGCTCCTCTGTCCATGGGATTCTCCAGACAAGAATACTGGAGTGGGTTGCCATTCCCTTCTTCAGGGCATCTTCCCGACCCAGGTACTGAACCTGCATCTCTTGGGTTTTCCGCATTGCAGGCAGATTCTTTACTGTCTGAGCCACCAGTGGGAGAAGAAATGAATGTAAAAGGAATAAGATGCAGTGTGTCCTACTGCTTCCTTCCTACTCTGGTCATTCCTAAATTAATCTCTAAGTTCCTTGAGGTCAGGGATGATGTCTTACTCAGTTTCGCGACTGCTTGTTATCCAGTGCAGTGCCCTGGCACATCGTGTGTCATGGGAATACTGAAATGCCTTCTCTGGAGTCCTGCCTACGTGGAGGGTGAGTCCCTGGGCTGCTGGAGAAATATTTGATGGGAAAATACTTTAATTCAGAGATATGTTTACAAATCTCTAGCACTTTGGGCATCAGTGGTGACATTGATATTTCATGCTAGTGATTTGAAGGAATTTGCAAAATAAGAAGGGTGTATAAAATACAAAAGAAGAAAAGGGTGCTTGCTTGCTTGCTTTATGACCTGGTCTGGTGATGGTGAGCTTAGGTTGAAGAGTCCCAGGACTGTCTTGACACCCTGAGAGCTGAGATCTGTGATGGGGATGCTATATTCAAAAACAGCAGTGGAGCATCCATTGTTAAATGAGCTCTTCCCTTTAGTGTTTTGAATGGAATGCCAATTCTGTGGAAGAAGGCCCGGTTATGTATCCAGCTAAAATGATCACCTTTCTGAACAGCTAGAGCTGGTCATTTTTCATAGTGCCAGCCAAGGAAATTTAAATTGGGTTTCTTGGCAAGCTTTTCAGTTTCTGATATAGGTACTCTCCTTTCTTCCTTACTTTGTTATTCTTTCTGCCTGGAATAATGACACAAGGCTGAGGATGCAGCATCCATCTTTTTACAATGAAGCAATAAGCAGGAGGAGTAAATCCAACATACAAGGGATGGCAGAGCAGGAAGCATGACTCTGGGTCACTGACAGCAGACTTGAAAAGCTGCAGCAGCCCTGGGATACTTTAATTTGGACTTTTTATTATGTGCAAAAAATAAAACTTGTGGTCAAGGCTTCTATAAAGCAAGTTACTTTTTGTTACTTTCAGATGCATATAATCCTTCCCAACCCAGGTGGTATCTTCAGACCTTGAAATTAGTAAACTGTTGAAGACTGAAGTAGAAGTTTATAATCATTGCTCAGTGCATGGAATTAACTGGCCCAAGCAGCACACTTAAGAGGTCGTTGTAAACATGCTTTTTAAGTGAGAGAATAGCATGTTTCCAGTGATTTCATCAGGAAGGCTTTAACGTGAAGCACAAGTAGCACACACTACATTTTTGAGAATTATAACGTGGGCTTTAACTGTCCCATCGTTGACTGATAAAGAATTCTTGATTGAGAGAGTAAAAATTAATGAATTCACCATTGTTCAAGGGAGTCTGGACCTAGTTCTAAATATCAATACTGGTTATACAGACAAATATATCAGTGGACAAGGGTGATTCATCTCGTTCCCTTGACTGGGGGCTTGCGATTAGTGTTGGCATCTCCTGGGAAGCTGTAAAACGGTAAATTCCTGGCTCCTGTTGCGGACCCACCGATTTGGAAATACTGGGGCTGGGGGCGGTTGCGTCCAGCAATCTGTGTTTTAATAAACCCTCTAGGTGATTCTGATGCAAGCTAAAGATTGAGAGTCACAGTGATCTTACATTAATGTTCATACTTTAACCTCCATACATTAGGTTTACTAAGACTGTCCCATTCCGATCCCCTCCTCTCTCCCCATTCTAGGGTCATTAACATCTTTCTGATTTGGATTTGGTCTCCTGGTGACCATCTCCAGAGGGAATATCCTGTGATGGTAAATTAAGATGCTGGCATTCTGCTTTCTAAATCAATGTCATGTAAGATGTAGGAGCCCTAAGTGAAACCTCTAATATCGTGTTTCTAAGCCCGAGTCAATCTATCTTACTGAGAGAAGACTCACTTTGAAGCAACTGACCTCTTTTTGTTCATCTTTACTATGACAAGAGCACTCAAAGTCATGCTAAAGTTTTTTTTTTTTAATCTAAAAGGACTCTTCAAAGTTGAAAAAAGGGATTTGCCACTAATAATCCAGAATGTGAACAATTAACAAATTGATTCTTGGCTCTAAGTTAACAAGAGGAGCAGTATACAAAATAGGTCCTTCTGGCTAGCTAAGAAGATTTGCTGGTTTAGACACTTTACAAAAGTTTAACTCTACAATTAAATTCAGCACACACTTAAAAGGGAAATAATATTTAGGGAGCTTGCTTTGTGTATTTACTTATGCTAAAAGCTAGCAAAATTAGTGATCTATTTCTTCCTTCATGAAAAGTCCTCAAAAATGAAGTGTCCTTTAAAATAAATCTAATTTGATTTATTCTGGAGGGGAATGTCTTCAGCCTTCCTTTCCTCATGACAGTAGTATAATTCTTTGTCCCAGAAGACAGAAGCAGGTACATGTTAAAGACGAATTTGATGCTAGAACGAAGTGCCTGAGTGGGACAGATGGTCTGTGGAAGCTGGTCAACCTTTTGATTAGGACATTTGACTTTTAGGAATAAAATTAATATCTGATATTATCATAGGAATTTTTTGGGTATGTGTTTATGAGTATTTGTAGTTATTGTGAGGTACGTGTGAATAATATGAACTCAGCTAAAAAGAGAGTAGTGAATACTACTTTATATTGAATCCTTATTATAACACTCTTCTATAATGATGTATTTAAAAAAGAACAAGTTTTCTTGGATCTCTTTAACTGTGGTACAGCTACAGATATATTAGTAAACTTCCATTTTACCCTATTTCCTGGAACCTAGAATACTATCATTCTATTCAGGATTCAGAGTGTTTACATCAAAGACTATAGTGGTGTTTGTCAAATGATGGACTGACATTCAGTAGGACCATGGGTTCCCATACTATTTGCATCATTAAATATTTTAACTCTTCACTCCTGAAAAAGTACAACCCTTAATAGTGTATGGCAGGGAAAACATGACTAAGAAAAGTAAATGAGGGAAAGTGTTACAGCTTGCCCAGGATCTGGAAATATTTTCACTCTTGGACATGCCTAGTTAGGACATAGCATTTTGAAACTGTGCTTGGAGTCTGGATAATGGAAAGTGGTGTTTAGAGTAGAGAGAAGAGGAAACCGTTAAGTGGGGAAAATGTGTAGAGCTAGACTAAAGATTTAATTTAAAAAATGCTAGAGAAGAGTGAGGGAAGCCAGGATGTTCAGGGTTCAAGATAGTTCCAGGTGGGCATCTCCAGCTGAGAGTTTACTCATCTATTGGGCCAGATGTACCCCCTGCATGGATTCCTGTTCCCAGGTATCTTCCTTCATTGCTCCACCTCCTATTCTATAGAGACCTTCTGTTGGTTGGTGATGTAAGGTTTTTATATGTTATTATTATTGGAGGATTATTGCTTTACAATATTGTGTTAGTCAACATGAATCAACCACAGGTAAACATATGTCCCTTTCCTCTTGAACCTCCCTCCCATCTCCTACCCCACCCACCCCTCTAGGTTGTCACAGACCAATACATATGGTTATGTATATGTTTCCTTACTATTCTCTCAATTTGCCCCATTGTCTCCTTCCCCCACTGTGTATACAAGTCTGTTCTCTATGTCTGCATCTCCTTTGCTTGCCTGCAAATGGGTTCATCAGTACCGTCTTTCTAGATTACATACACATGCATTAATATATAATATTTATCCTTTTCTTTTTGACTTACTTCACCCCATAGTAGACTCTAGGTTCATCCACCTCATTAGGACTGATTTGAATGTGTTCTTTTTTTATAGTGGTCTCCCTTCATTGCTACACCTTCTATTTTATAGAGACTGGTTGGTGTTATAAGGTTTTAAATCTAATAATCAAGCTAACCAGCTGTAAAAGAGTTTATGCCACAGGACCTGCTTCCAGGCAGGTTGATTCAGATGTACAGGCATAAAGGTACTTCTGAGTTGACCTTCTTTTGACCTTAAGAAAATAAATACACAGAGAGGAAAAGCCTAGGGTGTAGGGTGGTGATTTACTGGACCTCTGGAGGCTTGTGCACAAGGACACATTAATTAGCTTTCTGACCAAGGCAGCTCTTCTAAACATTGCCCCCAGAGCTGCTCTCTGAGCTGGGCTAAGCTCTGCTGGCGGTTCTTCCCCTGGCACCTCTCATGACTTTGAAACCAAAGAGTAGTCTAACCCCTTATTTGCCAGTGTTCAATGAAAATAACCATGGTTCTCTCTTCTTTAAATTTAAGAATAAGGAAAGTAAAAGCTTTTATTTTATCTTCACAGTTCCCTTTTTATCTTATATAGAGCAAGATCAGTTTTCTGAGTGAAAAATTCAGATTAACGATACCAAATGTGTTATCCAGTGGTTTTCAAAGTGTGTTGTGCAGGGATTCTCAGGGACAGTAGTGGGGAAGGTGAGACCCAGTATGGGGACAGGGCTGGCCCCCTTTCCCTTTGGAGCAGTTCTGTCTTTTCCTGCTTTGTAATTTGGCTTCTGATATGATTTTGCCTGATGACAGTGTTCCTGTGCTAAAAATAATGTATAAAAATCTTGATGAAATAATTATTTGCTTTTCAAAAGTGCCTATAAAATGCTTCAAATAAAGCCTCCTTTGGTGCCTAGAACCATCACTTTCCCCAGATGCTTGCATTCTTCTGTGAAGTCCGTCATTTTGGTGCTAGGTGTCTGCTCTCATCCCTCTCCATTACTTTTTCCTCAAGGTTCTGCTCCATGGAGATCCACATTGTTTAGCCAGTGTGGGTTCTTTTTCTGAAGTGGGTACACTGGTCTGTGAGCTTGGACCTCAAAGTGTACACATACTCCATGTTCTTTACAGGAGGTTTGTGGGCTCCATGCCCATCAACGGTTGTGACTAGATGGAAGGTGGGGGGTGGTGCCATCTAATTTTGAAAGTTAGATATTCTTAGGTCTTAGCTCCAACTCTTCTGAGATACACAGACTCACACACACACACATGCACAATACATACATGCAGGTACACCCCCGTGCCCTGTTTCTGCCCCACCACACACATAATTCGTCACTCCTTTGAATCTTCAGTTACATTTTCCCCACTGTGTTTATCTCTCTTCAGCTCCCACTTTTCAGTTCACATGCATGGTGTTAGGCTGATGGTTGTTAGAACTGTATATAGAGTTAGCTAAAGAGATTAAGCTTCTTTTTTGTATAGTTCTAATGCAAAGGCTTGTAAACTAGTCCATCTGTAGTGGACACTGTAGATATCTGTGGTATAGGTGCTATTTCCAAAGGTTTTCTTAAGCTTTCTATTCTTACTTTGAACCATGTTAATCTCCAGGCTTAAAAAAAGTCTGTTCTGCCTTTGATTGCCTGCTACTCTTGTGCCTTTGAGTGAGAGGCTGTGGTGTGGTTCTTTAAATGCTGTCTTTCTTTCCACAGTCTGGGCTTGTCCACTCAAGCCAGTGTGTCCTATTTCCATTCTCCACATCAGAGTTCCATGTGCCAGAAAGCATGATTCTGCTTACTAGGATTCTGCCTTTGATTGTTACCCTGTGGTGGTACCTCCCCATCCTGGCATTAGAGGCAGCTTCTGGAGAGTGTTTAAAAAACATCAAGGCCTCGTTTCCCACCTCTGAGAATTTTGCTTTAACTAGTGGGGTAGGCCTAGGCATTATTACTGATATGTTAAAAAATCTCCCTAGTGATACTAATATGCATCAAGAACTAAGAATTACTGCCTTATGGTTAGCAGGGCTTTCAGGTGATAATTACCAAAGTGATGTCAGCTGAGGGTGCCTGCCATCTCTAGAGCTAGAGAATTGTTCCCAAAGTGTGGTCCCCCTTCCAGGATCATCAGCATTACCTGGGAACTTGATAGAAATATAAGTTTCGGGCCCACCCTAAATGTACTGAATGAAGATCTCAGGTATGAACATAGGGATTTGCTTTAACAAGTCCCCTAGGTCATTCAGATGCAAGTTAGAGTTTGAGAGCCACTGCTCAAACGTGCCATTTCCATGACTTGATTATGCGATTATGATCGATTATTGATTATGCAGCAGCTCTTAGTTGCCGCATGTTCTCCAGGCCTGTTGCTCACACTGAGCCCTCTGCTTCTAGGTTCCAGGTTCTTATGCTGATTCTTCGCTGCCTCACATAGACTTAGATGGAAATCTAAACACTCCTTGTAAGTATCCACTCACAAAAAGCACTTATGAACATGCAGACTTTACTGAAGATAAGAGTGGCAAGGAAGTATTTATATTAAATACCCGCTGTAGTGGATTCATGTTGATGTATGGCAAAACCAATACAGTATTGTAAAGTAAAATAAAGTTAAAAAAAAAAACCCCAGAAGAAGCCAGTTAGTAATGGCCTATTAGAAATTGCTGTTGTTTCTTTTCAGCTGTACTGGCTTTGGAGCTGTTCTTTTGACCCTCACCTCCTACAGCACTCAGCTTCTTCCCTTCTCATTAGCTCCATAGGATCTTCAAAATATTATTTCTCTGTTGTGTTGATCTCTCATCAACTCCCACTTGCCACCTTGCATTCACAAACCCATGAAGGTATTGGTAGAACAGAAAAACTGCCCTCTAATTGGATTTACCCCAGCAGACAGTGGTTATACATTATACATCTTTCCTATTGTGTTCTCTGCTACATAACCCGAACATTACACATCTTTCCCATTGTGTTCTCTGCTACATAACCCGAAATAAGCAGACTGTCTGAGGCAGATTCAGTTCCCACTGCCACAGAGGGCGTTAAACATCACAGTGGCTCTGCTCGCTGTTTTGACTTGTCACTTGAGCCCATACACTAATTAGATCAAGACAGTGTCAAATAAGTGACTGGAAAACGTGGAAATTCCAACCAGCTGGCTGCTTTGCCTGACTAATACCAAGCCACCAACTTGATTGTTCTTCTTTTATATGTTTACCTTTCTTATAGAACTGGGGTGGGAGCGGGGGAGGCGAGGGATGGTGTCATGCATATATGCCTTTTCTTGTCAGTCTTTTAGATGATGAGCTTGGTCTCCTTCCCTTCCTCATGGATGATAAGAGAATCATAGTACTTCAAAATTAACAAAGATGAGAAAAATTCTTTAAGGGAATTTAGAGCCTCCGAATGCCAAAGGACAACTTGAAATTTGTTTTAGACTTCTCTAGAAATAAGAACCGCTAATGAATAAACTTGTATTAAATTTAAATCAGCTTGGTCGTGATTTTGAATGTGTCCAAGATGAGGAAGTTTTTACCTTACTTGACGGGTAAATAAAGACAGTGAATAGATTATTCAATGGACTGCTGATGTGGCTTCACATCTATTCTGGCAGGTGCACTGTGCTCAAATATACATGATAATAGTGTAAATGTAAATAAGGTTAATGAATTTTAATATTCCTCTGAATCGTGTATTCATCCTTCCATTTGCATAGTGACTTATTTCTCAAGTCCTTTTGTAAATATTGTAATGAAATAAACATAAGAGGCAAGCACAAAGGGGCGCATACAATTAGCTCAGCAGACTGCCCTCCATGAAGGCAAATTGGAATCCTATCACAGGATCACAGACGTCAGGGACGGGCGATTCGCATAAGTAAACCAGCTGATCCTTCTTTCCTATTATTGTTACTCTGTTTGGGGAGGTTTTCAAAAAAGTAGCTTGGCTTAATTTTCTGTGCCTCAAGTGACAAGGTTTCTGAACTTGGCTTCGATAGAATATTTACTGTGCTTCCCTCTGAAGTGATCATGGTCCCAGGGATGTGGTGTGAGGGATGAAGATGAACAAGGTGCCTACCCAAGCCAAGCCACCCTGGGCATCAACACTGCCTGTTAGAGGAGCAGGGCAGCCTCTTGCCACCTTGTCACACTCAGGCCCCAAAGTTTATCTGGGAACCACTGGAGCACAGAGGAAGACTCACTTTGCTTTTCACAGCTTCCACTTTTTCTATTATGTTTTGAAAATAATTTTTTAAAAAAGATTACTCTTCCCCCTCTCTGCTGTTGTCCTGGTGAAGGAGGAAACAGACAGAACAGGCTCCATCTTGAAAGCAGGACTCCATCTTGGGCCAGACTGTGGACTTTGAGCTATATGCCCAGTATCTTTGGAAACGACATACCAACTGGAAAACCAGACCCCCCGGATGGAAGAACCCCAGGGCTTGTACCTAGACTCTCCATTGCCTAAAAGAATACCCTAATTAGCTGTGTAACCAAATAGACTCATAAATTCTATTATGCTTATGGGAGTATGCTGCTGCTGCTGCTGCTAAGTCACTTCAGTCGTGTCTGACTCTGTGTGACCCCATAGACGGCAGCCCACCAGGCTCCCCCATCCCTGGGATTCTCCAGGCAAGAATACTGGAGTGGGTTGTCATTTCCTTCTCCAATGCATGAAAGAGAAAAGTGAAAGTGAAGTTGCTCAGTCTGACCACAGGCCTATTGGTAATTGTCCACTGTTAACTACCTAGGCTTAAGGCATATGAATCACGGGTTAACTTGGATTGTATCTTTCTCTTCCTTTGTTCAGACTAGTTTCAGGGAATTTGGGGAGGTGGGTTTGGGCACATACACTTAGGGTATATAAAGTTTTCACAAAAACTGGTTGGGGTCCTTGGCTAAGAGGAGACTTGTCTTGGGCCCGCCGGTGTAATAAACTGCACTCCACTAACTGCATTGTCCTTCTGAGTGAGTGTGTTTCCCGGAACGCGTGGCTACAACACTGACAAAGACAAGCCATGTTGATTGTAACTCTTGCTGATTAAGAAAACTATTTACGTTTAAGGCAGTTTATCTTTCAGTCTTTTCTTTATCCCCAAACCATTATACGCAGCAACAGCACAGCATTTCAGCTGTACGTTGAGTGCGCTGTACTCTCGTACACCTCAGTATCTGTACTTAGGCTACTGCAGGAGAGCAGCGTGGATGCTGGGGTCACGGCGACAGCCTGGATGCCGGCATCAGGACCCCCACATTCGACTCTGTGTGAAATAGGACTATTAATAGCAGCTGCGTCATTGGTTTGTTGAGTGGATTGAATGAGTTACTGCATGTAAAATGCCTGGAAGCATGCCTGGTGTTGCTGAATGCTGAGACACTTTAGCTCTCACTAGGTTCTCTGCTTGAACAGTCCTTTCTCCTCATCTATGAAACTCTTTTGCACTTTTAAGTCAAAGATTGTTAGCCCACCTCTCCAGCGTTCTAATTCAAGGTAGAGTTAGTTGCTTGTTCCTTTTTTTTCCCTTGACACCTTGCACATATTTTTTGTTGTCTGGTATTTGTCAAGGTGTATTTCATTTAGTCTCCAAATCTTTCTCCTGTTCCCAAGCTATAAATTCCTTGAGGATTGGACTGTATTTTACTCATCTTTTTATGTTCCGTCAGCACCCAGAACAAACTCTAGATATAACCAGTACTTGATGATTATTTGTTGGATCGAACATAAGCAAATGTGTAAGCATTCGTTGTTGTTGGAATAAGTCTGGCCAAGGACTTACTGCATTCCCCTATTGCTCTGGATGTGTGTGGATAGAGAGAATGTTTATTTCTCTCTGTTCACTGCAGAAATGTGTCATTTGTGAGTGTAATGTGCTGCAGTAAAATGGGCAAGACCAGGAGGATGGTGCCAGAGGGGCCTGGAATTCTGCTTTTCATTTAGCAACTGAGGTCCCCATTTGTGAGAGCTTGGCTGCTCATTTACCTTTGAACAGCCTTTGCATATTTGGGGAAATTCCCACATGATGAGTCTTTGCATTTAGAGTAAGCGTGGGATGCTGGGCTTCCAGTGAGAATGTCTGTGTGAGGCTCTCATTTGCTAGAGCAGGAGGAAAACAGAACAGTGCTGACTTTCATTCTCCGGTTTGCCAGGCTTTGGGGGGCAGCTGGCTTTCAGGTGTGGCATGGGTGGGAAGAAATAGCATTTGTACTGGAGGTAGGGGCAGGGACAGTAGAGTCAAGTCCTCCTTAGGCTAGTTCTGTGGCATTGTTTGGGGCACTTTCCTGGAACCTGAGCCTCTAGTCTCTCTATGATTTTTAAGTTACCTAATATCCTTTAATAAAATCTCCTATCTGCTTCAGTTAGCCAGAGGAGATTCTGTTGTTTCCACTAGAAACCCTAACTAATAGAACTGCTATTGAACCAACTCCTTCTGTCCAGAATTTTCACAGCATAGTGATGGTATTAATAATAATCATGTGATTTGTCAGTGACTTAAAATCAGAGCAAGATGTCAGTAGGTCCCTGCAGATGTCGTGTGATAACGGTTAGTTATGGAGGGAATGTTAAAATCATACAGTACACTTATTTTCAGTGGAGTCTTTAAAAACAGCAACAACTCAGTTTTCATTTTAATGAAAGGGTGGACCATATGGTCTGAAAAATGTCCCCATGTTTGACCAAGAAACATATTCTTTTCTACCATCGTTGGCGGTTACAGAGCAGGTGTGTGAGTTAGTGCTTTCCTTTGATGGCTGCCTGGACCTTTGAAAACAAATTGGTTGCAATCAGCAGAGGGAGCTAGAATGAGGAAACTAGAGGGCTGAAATGAAATGAAGCGAGTGTTTCCAGGGGGAAGATTACTCGACATAAAAAAAGGTCAGGAAGAGTTCACTGAGGGTTTTCTGAAGGAGAAAAAGATTGAGAGAAAGCAAAGAGATCAGAAAATTGTTACAAGAGTAATAATAACAGATTAAAAAATAGAAAAGAATTAAAAGATATGATTAACAGCTGTCACTACTTCAATTGACAAAGCTGGTTAATTGCCCGTGTAATCCTAGTGTGTAATTTCCTACCTAGTATATTTCACTTCTGAGAATCAGAAATGAATTGCATGTTACTTTTGTTAGGAGGCTGAGGATGTGAATACGAGCAATGGTTTTGACTCAGAAGGAGAAATGATGGCAAAAACTAGACTTGAAAGAGTCCTTCCTGTGTACAGGTTGACGGCTTTTTAGAGCTGGGATTGAAGACAAAGGTGATCTCTTTCTTCGTTATAGATGCAAAGCTTAAGGCCCCAAGACCGGTCCTTGGATGGTGTGTATTGTGACAGAATTATCAGGAAATTCCGTATTAGACCTCTTGCTTTTTAACAAACAACCATCACACAGAAGTCCCCAAGTCTTAAAAAAAAAAAAAAACAAAAACCTCCTCTTTAAGTGCATGTTCAAAACCCTTTCTTCCCCTTTATTTACTCAATTCTTGACCACGTGGAAAAAGACAGGGATGTCTGTGCATATTCTGATCCATGAGAAACACAGGCAAAGCCTGAACAGATTGCTGGGGTGTGTTCTTTCTCTCTCTGTTTTGCTTTTGTCCTTCTGAAGAAGGAATTCACAGGGCCTGGACCCCATCTTAGGCCAGTTCATGCTGATCACGCTCAGCCACCTTGCCAAAGGACTCGAGACTCTGTGCTTAGTGCCTATGGAAACTACAGTAGAAGGATAAGACCCCTCTGGACAGGGGAATCTTGAAGATCACATCCAGGTTACTCATCGCCTAAGAGAAAACATACTCTAATCACCCCGCCTCCGGACAGGTCATGAGTTCTTTCTGTATCTATTGGAGTAATTTTTAAAAAAATTTATTTATTTGGAGGCTAATTACTTTTAAAGCTTGGGCACCCTTAGATATTTCTTCAAAATATTCTAGTCTGCAAACATTGGTGAAGAAGGCTTCCCTTCTCTTGTGTTTCAAGTGTAGAGATTTTTTTTTTTCAGTCTACACTGGAAGACTTTTTTTCTCTGTGTCTTTGGATGTTTAAAGATTTAATATATTCTAGGTTGAAAACAAGTTTGTCAGATTCAGGCATTTGGCTGACTCTTTGAGCCAGTGAAGAAAGCCTGTTTAATACCACACCTTAGCAGTTCCTATATTTTTGCCATCTACAGAACTAGAATTTCATTTCATTAAATTCTCAGTGCTAGTATTACTGTACTGTAATCCTATAACTGTCATTTGCCACCCATTTCCTTCTGCGGTTTACTTGGATCATGTTAGTGATCCTTGGTAAGTCTTAAAAGAATGGGAAAAGGACAAAAGCATTTTTCTTTGTCATTGCTCAGGCTTTTCCTTGGCTTCAACTCTGATTTTGGCTGCGGAAACCAAAGCTTATTTATTGATGTAATAAATGATAATTGCTGTCACCTTTCTGTGCTTTTCTATTCGGGTTTCTTTTATGACCTTAGGAAAAAGTGGAATGTGTTTTCTTGGGTGTTGTAGTCATAAAGGGACCTTAAAAGCACTTAAGATGTCATATTTAGAAAAATATTTACTTAAAGAAATAAGTGTAATATAGATTTGGGTAGAATAAAAGGGACATTTGCTCTTATGTTATAAGTATACTAACGTGCAGTAGACCACCTACCTCCAGCGGTCCCTTGAAGATAGTAATACAACCGGCACAAGGAAGAACCTATTTGATTTAGACCATCTAAGGTTTGTTTGGGATTCCCAGATGGCTCACTGGTAAAGAATGCTGCCTGCCAATGCAGAGACCCGGGAGATATGGGTTCTATACCTGGGTTGGGACGATCCCTTGGAGAGGATCTTCTGGAGTGGAGTGGAGGAGCAACCCACTCCAGTATTCTTGCCTGGAGAATCTCACGGACAGAGGAGCCTGGTGGGCTACAGTTCATGGAGCTACAAAGAGTCAGATATGACTGAGCACACACACATACACTTGCACGTGCACACATACACACACACACACACAGCTTGTTTAGTTGATCCTCTACACTTACACCAGCCATTTTCTAAAGTGAACTTTTTGTTGATTCCATGATGTTTTCTGAATGTTAAATCTCTCCATTTTATGCTATCGGAGTCCTCTGATGTCTTTTTAAACCTTCCCAAGAATATTTATGTACCGCACTGTGAGCTTTGCATCAGTATCAGCTAGCCAATANTAGGGAGGCCTGGCGTGCTGCGATTCATGGGGTCGCAAAGAGTCGGACACGACTGAGCGACTGAACTGAAATCCATTCAATCAGCATTCACTGTGTATCCATTGTATTCCAAATGTCACGTCAAACTGAGAATATGAGGGTAAGTGTGACCAAGTCTCTTCCCTTTAGTTAACGAAAATTTCTTTAGTGCCAATGCACAGGTACTAGGAATACATCCATAAATAATGTAGGAAGTTCTTGCCTTCTTGGAATTTACAGTCTAATCATTGAGGAGCTTTCAATATAATAATGGTGGCAGGTAAAACTAGTATTGCTTTATGATAATCACATAAGACAGGCACATGAGAGATGATTGCAACCATGGATTTACAAGGTCTATACACAAAAGAAGCAGGGAGGGAGAGGGGAGGGAGCATTTGCAGCATCAGTTTTTTAACTCACTTGTATTAGAAAGCTATAATAATAGATTATGAATAATCATTTTTTCCAAGAAAATTTGAAATTTTACTAAGACCTATTTCTTTAGGAGAGCCGACCAATAGATTATCTATTATTATATATTAACAGAGTAATTCATCCTCAATCATATGTTGTAAATGCTATGTGATTCAGTTTGTAAATGCTCTGTGATTTAGTCATTGAAGAGTTTTTCATGTGATACTATATCATCATCAAAAAGGCATTCTGAGATTTTCATTCATTTTCCCAACTGCTCCTCCTTATGGCCAAGATTTATTTGCAAGACTGAAAATAAGGCTACAGTTCAGAACTGTGGAACAGAATTAAGTTAACTCTTTTACATATAACTTCATTAGGATCTTGATCTAAAATACCAAATACAAAAATCTCTAGAAAAGTGAGATGATGCTTCATCTCTAACAACAAAGTATCAGAAGAAACGTATATTTTTGTCTTACGAGAACTGAGTCAATACGTATGTCTTAGGTCTTAATTCCAGTTGAAAACATAAACTACCAGCCCATAAGCTACAACAAAATACTGTATTAATGGAACATTTTAAGAAACCAATTGGTATCTACACTTATTCTATTGATCTGAGATTTTAAACAAGTTCCAAAGTAATTTCTACAAAATAATCACATTTTTATCTTAAATTGACACTAATTTTTCCCATTCAAAAGTTCTATTTTTTCCTAATGAAAGTTGCATATTTTGCATCTGAGAAATCTCTAGATTTAGAGCCTATGCCAGTAAGACATCTTTCAAAAAATCAGGACGCTTTCTTGGGTGTTGCTTATACTTTCAAGTGATCAGACTATTAAAGCATTTTCTGTGTTACAAAGATTATACATAGAGTAAGAGAAAAGTTGGGTTGGTAACAATTTTGAAAAAAAGCATCAGGACTTTTTCCACTTAGGCAGAAGAGTTTCTAGCTGGGAGAAAGCCCCATAGGATACAGTGTCAAGATCCTTGTTAAGACCTGTGTTGCTAGGCAGTATACTAAGTTGCCTAGTGATCCCTAGTTGCTAGAGTTAACATCATTGATTTCAATGCCTTAGAATGACATTTACTTCTTAGTACTTTGTGGAGGAGTACCTAAATCTATTGTTACTCTCTTTTATAAAATAAATGCCTTTATAAAAATGCTAGTCAAAATTCAGTGTATTTCTAATCATCTTATTGCTAAAGGAGATAGTGTGCCAGCTGTCAAGAATGGCAATTTCATTTACAGGAACAAAGTTGCTTTACATTTCTCAGAATTTTACTTTTAAAGGAACAATTGCTGTAGTATATTCAAAAATTCCCCTATCAACGTTAGTTCTCTTTTCTTAATAACTTGTGAAACCGGGAACTATAATAATCTGAGAAAATATCAAATTGAAACCCTTCTTTTAAAAATATTATTGAAGTATAGTTGATTTACAATGTTGTGTTAATTTCTGCTGTATAGCAAAGTGATTCAGTTATACATATATATTCCTTTTCATTAAGGTTTATCACAGGATATTGAATATAGTTCCCTATGCTATACAGTAGGGTCTTCTATTTATTCATTCCATATATGCCAGTTTCATCTGCTAATCCCAAGCTCCCAATTCCATCCTCTTCCCACCCCCTGCCCCTTGGCAACCATGTCTGTGCATATGTTTCTGTTTCTTAGATTCATTTGTGTCATATTTTAGACTCCACATATAAGTGATATCATATGTGTTTGTATTTTTCTTTCTGACTCTTTTTGGTCTGTATGATAATCTCTAGGTCCGTTCATGTTGTTGAAAATGGCATTATTTCATTCTTTTTTATATCTGACGAATAATATTCCATTGTATATATGTACCACATCTCCTTTATCTATTCATCTGTTGGTGGACATTTAGGTCCCAACTATTGTAAGCAGTGCTGTCATGAATATAGGAGTACATGTATCTTTTGAATTACAGTTTCATCTGCACTCAATATGCCAGCAAATTTGGAAAACTCAGCAGTGGTCACAGGACTGGAAAAGGTCAGTTTTCATTCCAATTCCAAAGAAAGGCAATGCCAAAGAATGCTCAAACTACCGCACAATTGCACTCATCTCACACGCTAGTAAAGTAATGCTCAAAATTCTCCAAGCCAGGCTTCAGCAATATGTGAACCTACATTGTTTAGCCAGTGTGGGTTCTTTTTCTGAAGTGGGTACACTGGTCTGTGAGCTTGGACCTCAAAGTGTACACATACTCCATGTTCTTTACAGGAGGTTTGTGGGCTCCATGCCCATCAACGGTTGTGACTAGATGGAAGGTGGGGGGTGGTGCCATCTAATTTTGAAAGTTAGATATTCTTAGGTCTTAGCTCCAACTCTTCTGAGATACACAGACTCACACACACACACATGCACAATACATACATGCAGGTACACCCCCGTGCCCTGTTTCTGCCCCACCACACACATAATTCGTCACTCCTTTGAATCTTCAGTTACATTTTCCCCACTGTGTTTATCTCTCTTCAGCTCCCACTTTTCAGTTCACATGCATGGTGTTAGGCTGATGGTTGTTAGAACTGTATATAGAGTTAGCTAAAGAGATTAAGCTTCTTTTTTGTATAGTTCTAATGCAAAGGCTTGTAAACTAGTCCATCTGTAGTGGACACTGTAGATATCTGTGGTATAGGTGCTATTTCCAAAGGTTTTCTTAAGCTTTCTATTCTTACTTTGAACCATGTTAATCTCCAGGCTTAAAAAAAGTCTGTTCTGCCTTTGATTGCCTGCTACTCTTGTGCCTTTGAGTGAGAGGCTGTGGTGTGGTTCTTTAAATGCTGTCTTTCTTTCCACAGTCTGGGCTTGTCCACTCAAGCCAGTGTGTCCTATTTCCATTCTCCACATCAGAGTTCCATGTGCCAGAAAGCATGATTCTGCTTACTAGGATTCTGCCTTTGATTGTTACCCTGTGGTGGTACCTCCCCATCCTGGCATTAGAGGCAGCTTCTGGAGAGTGTTTAAAAAACATCAAGGCCTCGTTTCCCACCTCTGAGAATTTTGCTTTAACTAGTGGGGTAGGCCTAGGCATTATTACTGATATGTTAAAAAATCTCCCTAGTGATACTAATATGCATCAAGAACTAAGAATTACTGCCTTATGGTTAGCAGGGCTTTCAGGTGATAATTACCAAAGTGATGTCAGCTGAGGGTGCCTGCCATCTCTAGAGCTAGAGAATTGTTCCCAAAGTGTGGTCCCCCTTCCAGGATCATCAGCATTACCTGGGAACTTGATAGAAATATAAGTTTCGGGCCCACCCTAAATGTACTGAATGAAGATCTCAGGTATGAACATAGGGATTTGCTTTAACAAGTCCCCTAGGTCATTCAGATGCAAGTTAGAGTTTGAGAGCCACTGCTCAAACGTGCCATTTCCATGACTTGATTATGCGATTATGATCGATTATTGATTATGCAGCAGCTCTTAGTTGCCGCATGTTCTCCAGGCCTGTTGCTCACACTGAGCCCTCTGCTTCTAGGTTCCAGGTTCTTATGCTGATTCTTCGCTGCCTCACATAGACTTAGATGGAAATCTAAACACTCCTTGTAAGTATCCACTCACAAAAAGCACTTATGAACATGCAGACTTTACTGAAGATAAGAGTGGCAAGGAAGTATTTATATTAAATACCCGCTGTAGTGGATTCATGTTGATGTATGGCAAAACCAATACAGTATTGTAAAGTAAAATAAAGTTAAAAAAAAAAACCCCAGAAGAAGCCAGTTAGTAATGGCCTATTAGAAATTGCTGTTGTTTCTTTTCAGCTGTACTGGCTTTGGAGCTGTTCTTTTGACCCTCACCTCCTACAGCACTCAGCTTCTTCCCTTCTCATTAGCTCCATAGGATCTTCAAAATATTATTTCTCTGTTGTGTTGATCTCTCATCAACTCCCACTTGCCACCTTGCATTCACAAACCCATGAAGGTATTGGTAGAACAGAAAAACTGCCCTCTAATTGGATTTACCCCAGCAGACAGTGGTTATACATTATACATCTTTCCTATTGTGTTTTCTGCTACATAACCCGAACATTACACATCTTTCCCATTGTGTTCTCTGCTACATAACCCGAAATAAGCAGACTGTCTGAGGCAGATTCAGTTCCCACTGCCACAGAGGGCGTTAAACATCACAGTGGCTCTGCTCGCTGTTTTGACTTGTCACTTGAGCCCATACACTAATTAGATCAAGACAGTGTCAAATAAGTGACTGGAAAACGTGGAAATTCCAACCAGCTGGCTGCTTTGCCTGACTAATACCAAGCCACCAACTTGATTGTTCTTCTTTTATATGTTTACCTTTCTTATAGAACTGGGGTGGGAGCGGGGGAGGCGAGGGATGGTGTCATGCATATATGCCTTTTCTTGTCAGTTTTTTAGATGATGAGCTTGGTCTCCTTCCCTTCCTCATGGATGATAAGAGAATCATAGTACTTCAAAATTAACAAAGATGAGAAAAATTCTTTAAGGGAATTTAGAGCCTCCGAATGCCAAAGGACAACTTGAAATTTGTTTTAGACTTCTCTAGAAATAAGAACCGCTAATGAATAAACTTGTATTAAATTTAAATCAGCTTGGTCGTGATTTTGAATGTGTCCAAGATGAGGAAGTTTTTACCTTACTTGACGGGTAAATAAAGACAGTGAATAGATTATTCAATGGACTGCTGATGTGGCTTCACATCTATTCTGGCAGGTGCACTGTGCTCAAATATACATGATAATAGTGTAAATGTAAATAAGGTTAATGAATTTTAATATTCCTCTGAATCGTGTATTCATCCTTCCATTTGCATAGTGACTTATTTCTCAAGTCCTTTTGTAAATATTGTAATGAAATAAACATAAGAGGCAAGCACAAAGGGGCGCATACAATTAGCTCAGCAGACTGCCCTCCATGAAGGCAAATTGGAATCCTATCACAGGATCACAGACGTCAGGGACGGGCGATTCGCATAAGTAAACCAGCTGATCCTTCTTTCCTATTATTGTTACTCTGTTTGGGGAGGTTTTCAAAAAAGTAGCTTGGCTTTATTTTCTGTGCCTCAAGTGACAAGGTTTCTGAACTTGGCTTCGATAGAATATTTACTGTGCTTCCCTCTGAAGTGATCATGGTCCCAGGGATGTGGTGTGAGGGATGAAGATGAACAAGGTGCCTACCCAAGCCAAGCCACCCTGGGCATCAACACTGCCTGTTAGAGGAGCAGGGCAGCCTCTTGCCACCTTGTCACACTCAGGCCCCAAAGTTTATCTGGGAACCACTGGAGCACAGAGGAAGACTCACTTTGCTTTTCACAGCTTCCACTTTTTCTATTATGTTTTGAAAATAATTTTTTAAAAAAGATTACTCTTCCCCCTCTCTGCTGTTGTCCTGGTGAAGGAGGAAACAGACAGAACAGGCTCCATCTTGAAAGCAGGACTCCATCTTGGGCCAGACTGTGGACTTTGAGCTATATGCCCAGTATCTTTGGAAACGACATACCAACTGGAAAACCAGACCCCCCGGATGGAAGAACCCCAGGGCTTGTACCTAGACTCTCCATTGCCTAAAAGAATACCCTAATTAGCTGTGTAACCAAATAGACTCATAAATTCTATTATGCTTATGGGAGTATGCTGCTGCTGCTGCTGCTAAGTCACTTCAGTCGTGTCTGACTCTGTGTGACCCCATAGACGGCAGCCCACCAGGCTCCCCCATCCCTGGGATTCTCCAGGCAAGAATACTGGAGTGGGTTGTCATTTCCTTCTCCAATGCATGAAAGAGAAAAGTGAAAGTGAAGTTGCTCAGTCTGACCACAGGCCTATTGGTAATTGTCCACTGTTAACTACCTAGGCTTAAGGCATATGAATCACGGGTTAACTTGGATTGTATCTTTCTCTTCCTTTGTTCAGACTAGTTTCAGGGAATTTGGGGAGGTGGGTTTGGGCACATACACTTAGGGTATATAAAGTTTTCACAAAAACTGGTTGGGGTCCTTGGCTAAGAGGAGACTTGTCTTGGGCCCGCCGGTGTAATAAACTGCACTCCACTAACTGCATTGTCCTTCTGAGTGAGTGTGTTTCCCGGAACGCGTGGCTACAACACTGACAAAGACAAGCCATGTTGATTGTAACTCTTGCTGATTAAGAAAACTATTTACGTTTAAGGCAGTTTATCTTTCAGTCTTTTCTTTATCCCCAAACCATTATACGCAGCAACAGCACAGCATTTCAGCTGTACGTTGAGTGCGCTGTACTCTCGTACACCTCAGTATCTGTACTTAGGCTACTGCAGGAGAGCAGCGTGGATGCTGGGGTCACGGCGACAGCCTGGATGCCGGCATCAGGACCCCCACATTCGACTCTGTGTGAAATAGGACTATTAATAGCAGCTGCGTCATTGGTTTGTTGAGTGGATTGAATGAGTTACTGCATGTAAAATGCCTGGAAGCATGCCTGGTGTTGCTGAATGCTGAGACACTTTAGCTCTCACTAGGTTCTCTGCTTGAACAGTCCTTTCTCCTCATCTATGAAACTCTTTTGCACTTTTAAGTCAAAGATTGTTAGCCCACCTCTCCAGCGTTCTAATTCAAGGTAGAGTTAGTTGCTTGTTCCTTTTTTTTCCCTTGACACCTTGCACATATTTTTTGTTGTCTGGTATTTGTCAAGGTGTATTTCATTTAGTCTCCAAATCTTTCTCCTGTTCCCAAGCTATAAATTCCTTGAGGATTGGACTGTATTTTACTCATCTTTTTATGTTCCGTCAGCACCCAGAACAAACTCTAGATATAACCAGTACTTGATGATTATTTGTTGGATCGAACATAAGCAAATGTGTAAGCATTCGTTGTTGTTGGAATAAGTCTGGCCAAGGACTTACTGCATTCCCCTATTGCTCTGGATGTGTGTGGATAGAGAGAATGTTTATTTCTCTCTGTTCACTGCAGAAATGTGTCATTTGTGAGTGTAATGTGCTGCAGTAAAATGGGCAAGACCAGGAGGATGGTGCCAGAGGGGCCTGGAATTCTGCTTTTCATTTAGCAACTGAGGTCCCCATTTGTGAGAGCTTGGCTGCTCATTTACCTTTGAACAGCCTTTGCATATTTGGGGAAATTCCCACATGATGAGTCTTTGCATTTAGAGTAAGCGTGGGATGCTGGGCTTCCAGTGAGAATGTCTGTGTGAGGCTCTCATTTGCTAGAGCAGGAGGAAAACAGAACAGTGCTGACTTTCATTCTCCGGTTTGCCAGGCTTTGGGGGGCAGCTGGCTTTCAGGTGTGGCATGGGTGGGAAGAAATAGCATTTGTACTGGAGGTAGGGGCAGGGACAGTAGAGTCAAGTCCTCCTTAGGCTAGTTCTGTGGCATTGTTTGGGGCACTTTCCTGGAACCTGAGCCTCTAGTCTCTCTATGATTTTTAAGTTACCTAATATCCTTTAATAAAATCTCCTATCTGCTTCAGTTAGCCAGAGGAGATTCTGTTGTTTCCACTAGAAACCCTAACTAATAGAACTGCTATTGAACCAACTCCTTCTGTCCAGAATTTTCACAGCATAGTGATGGTATTAATAATAATCATGTGATTTGTCAGTGACTTAAAATCAGAGCAAGATGTCAGTAGGTCCCTGCAGATGTCGTGTGATAACGGTTAGTTATGGAGGGAATGTTAAAATCATACAGTACACTTATTTTCAGTGGAGTCTTTAAAAACAGCAACAACTCAGTTTTCATTTTAATGAAAGGGTGGACCATATGGTCTGAAAAATGTCCCCATGTTTGACCAAGAAACATATTCTTTTCTACCATCGTTGGCGGTTACAGAGCAGGTGTGTGAGTTAGTGCTTTCCTTTGATGGCTGCCTGGACCTTTGAAAACAAATTGGTTGCAATCAGCAGAGGGAGCTAGAATGAGGAAACTAGAGGGCTGAAATGAAATGAAGCGAGTGTTTCCAGGGGGAAGATTACTCGACATAAAAAAAGGTCAGGAAGAGTTCACTGAGGGTTTTCTGAAGGAGAAAAAGATTGAGAGAAAGCAAAGAGATCAGAAAATTGTTACAAGAGTAATAATAACAGATTAAAAAATAGAAAAGAATTAAAAGATATGATTAACAGCTGTCACTACTTCAATTGACAAAGCTGGTTAATTGCCCGTGTAATCCTAGTGTGTAATTTCCTACCTAGTATATTTCACTTCTGAGAATCAGAAATGAATTGCATGTTACTTTTGTTAGGAGGCTGAGGATGTGAATACGAGCAATGGTTTTGACTCAGAAGGAGAAATGATGGCAAAAACTAGACTTGAAAGAGTCCTTCCTGTGTACAGGTTGACGGCTTTTTAGAGCTGGGATTGAAGACAAAGGTGATCTCTTTCTTCGTTATAGATGCAAAGCTTAAGGCCCCAAGACCGGTCCTTGGATGGTGTGTATTGTGACAGAATTATCAGGAAATTCCGTATTAGACCTCTTGCTTTTTAACAAACAACCATCACACAGAAGTCCCCAAGTCTTAAAAAAAAAAACAACAAAAACCTCCTCTTTAAGTGCATGTTCAAAACCCTTTCTTCCCCTTTATTTACTCAATTCTTGACCACGTGGAAAAAGACAGGGATGTCTGTGCATATTCTGATCCATGAGAAACACAGGCAAAGCCTGAACAGATTGCTGGGGTGTGTTCTTTCTCTCTCTGTTTTGCTTTTGTCCTTCTGAAGAAGGAATTCACAGGGCCTGGACCCCATCTTAGGCCAGTTCATGCTGATCACGCTCAGCCACCTTGCCAAAGGACTCGAGACTCTGTGCTTAGTGCCTATGGAAACTACAGTAGAAGGATAAGACCCCTCTGGACAGGGGAATCTTGAAGATCACATCCAGGTTACTCATCGCCTAAGAGAAAACATACTCTAATCACCCCGCCTCCGGACAGGTCATGAGTTCTTTCTGTATCTATTGGAGTAATTTTTAAAAAAATTTATTTATTTGGAGGCTAATTACTTTTAAAGCTTGGGCACCCTTAGATATTTCTTCAAAATATTCTAGTCTGCAAACATTGGTGAAGAAGGCTTCCCTTCTCTTGTGTTTCAAGTGTAGAGATTTTTTTTTTTCAGTCTACACTGGAAGACTTTTTTTCTCTGTGTCTTTGGATGTTTAAAGATTTAATATATTCTAGGTTGAAAACAAGTTTGTCAGATTCAGGCATTTGGCTGACTCTTTGAGCCAGTGAAGAAAGCCTGTTTAATACCACACCTTAGCAGTTCCTATATTGTTGCTATCTACAGAACTAGAATTTCATTTCATTAAATTCTCAGTGCTAGTATTACTGTACTGTAATCCTATAACTGTCATTTGCCACCCATTTCCTTCTGCGGTTTACTTGGATCATGTTAGTGATCCTTGGTAAGTCTTAAAAGAATGGGAAAAGGACAAAAGCATTTTTCTTTGTCATTGCTCAGGCTTTTCCTTGGCTTCAACTCTGATTTTGGCTGCGGAAACCAAAGCTTATTTATTGATGTAATAAATGATAATTGCTGTCACCTTTCTGTGCTTTTCTATTCGGGTTTCTTTTATGACCTTAGGAAAAAGTGGAATGTGTTTTCTTGGGTGTTGTAGTCATAAAGGGACCTTAAAAGCACTTAAGATGTCATATTTAGAAAAATATTTACTTAAAGAAATAAGTGTAATATAGATTTGGGTAGAATAAAAGGGACATTTGCTCTTATGTTATAAGTATACTAACGTGCAGTAGACCACCTACCTCCAGCGGTCCCTTGAAGATAGTGATACAACCGGCACAAGGAAGAACCTATTTGATTTAGACCATCTAAGGTTTGTTTGGGATTCCCAGATGGCTCACTGGTAAAGAATGCTGCCTGCCAATGCAGAGACCCGGGAGATATGGGTTCTATACCTGGGTTGGGACGATCCCTTGGAGAGGATCTTCTGGAGTGGAGTGGAGGAGCAACCCACTCCAGTATTCTTGCCTGGAGAATCTCACGGACAGAGGAGCCTGGTGGGCTACAGTTCATGGAGCTACAAAGAGTCAGATATGACTGAGCACACACACATACACTTGCACGTGCACACATACACACACACACACACAGCTTGTTTAGTTGATCCTCTACACTTACACCAGCCATTTTCTAAAGTGAACTTTTTGTTGATTCCATGATGTTGTTTTCTGAATGTTAAATCTCTCCATTTTATGCTATCGGAGTCCTCTGATGTCTTTTTAAACCTTCCCAAGAATATTTATGTACCGCACTGTGAGCTTTGCATCAGTATCAGCTAGCCAATACCACTTGATCTTTATCCTTCAAGGATTTGATATTTGCAGTTTTCAGTGCTTTCTCTTGAATCTCAAGGTCTATGATATGTACTTTATTGCAGTTTTGAAAAGGTGCGATTTGAGGTTGGGTAAAGGATAGTAGGTGACAGCTCAGTATTTGCTTTCCGGCGAGCCTAGAAGACTGCTAGCTCCTATATTTTAATATAGTTTTAAAGCACTGTTTTTCTCTGCTAATTTTCATCTATAATAGGTGTGTGTTTGAAAATGGTCATTGAGAGGGAAAGATGAGTGATGTGATAGTCTGCCTCAGAAATGTGTGCCTCTTGATGAAACATGATTTGGAAGAGAACCAGTAGGTATCAAAAACAATTCTGATTTGGGAGTTTATAAATATCTGGGAACATGTAAGTGTCAAAAGGCTAATTTACATGTACTTTAAAAAAAATCTAGGAATTGTACCAGAAAAGAATAAAAGATGTTACTACCCTGCCAACATCTGACTTACCTGAAACACCCCCCTGCTTCATGTTAAATTACTTATTTGTCTTTATGGGCTTGTTCATTTGTTTATCTTGGATAGAATGGATATTATAAAACTCAAAGTATTATTAATGGTATTTTCTTTGAAACATAAACTTCATATCACACCATGCTTTATTTATAAGGAAATTTTGGCTTGGGTATGCAAATAGAATTAGCCAAGTCACTTTATTCAGAAGAAGAATGAATGACATTTTTTCATAATTTTACACTTTGCTTTTGAGAAATCCTTAGACTCATACGTACAAGTCAGGTTATAATAACACCTGATGTGTTTCACAGATTTGTTGGCTAGGCAATTTACCCTGAAGGGAGAAACTCCTTTAAAGACAGCTGTCCATCAGGTCTGGCTGCAAAAGAGTGAAAAATGTCATGAGCCCCTTCTGGCCCTCTCTGGTCTGAAGAATGACTTCTAAGACATCATACTGGCCTGTGTCAATTCCAGAATACGCATGAATCTAAAACCTTAGAGGGGAGAGGGATTGACACTACAAAGTGCTGACTCAGTTGGTCTGGCAAAAAAATCTATTACACCACAGATAATTTCTTCTACAACATAGATGTGGAAAATCCCTACTGTGAAATCCTATCCTTAGCACATTTGCTTCACAGGATAACAGCTCATCAGAAGCAGACATTGTGGTCTGCTTAGTACCTTGGTGGCTTGATCTTAAATTAACTAGATATATAGGTCAGCCAAAAGCTGGCTGGCTGGCCCACGAGCACATGTAGCATATACTACTGGAAGGATATAATAAATGAAAGATGGAGGAAAGCAATTTTTATAGATGTTTCTTTAAAGAAAGGAAGCTTAAGCAAAATTCCTGAAATTGCCCTGTGATGTTCATTTTGTTCAGTTATTCAACTTTTAGGTTTAAAGTCCCCTTTGGCCATTTGTTTATGAAAAAAAAGAAAATACTTTTATTTTTTGTTTTGAAGTCAAGAAATTATAGAGAATAGGCTTCATCACTGAGTTGAAAAATATTTAAGTGTTATGCATTTTTTTGGTCTCCTTGGTGCTGCTGCTGCTGCTAAGTCGCTTCAGTTGTGTCTGACTCTGTGCGACCCCACAGACAGCAGCCCACCAGGCTCCCCCGTCCCTGGGGTTCTCCAGGCAAGAACACTAGAGTGGGTTGCCATTTCCTTCTCCAATGCATGAAAGTGAAAAGTGAAAGGGAAGTCGCTCAGTCGTGTCTGACTCTTAGCGACCCCATGGACTGCAGCCTACCAGGCTCCTTCGTTCATGGGATTCTCCAGGCAAAAGTACTGGAGTGGGGTGCCATTGGTCTCCTTAAGTAGATCATAAGTTCTTTGGTGCCACAGATTACATATGACTATTTGAATCCTCATATCACTTACTAAAGAGTTCTAAAGGGATTTACACTTTAAAATTTTGTACATTTTCCCTTAGAGTTCTTACTAGGATATAAAATTGTATTTATACTATTCTTATAATGATATAAAAAAGCATAGGAGAAGATGATTTAAGAAAATACCAAAATACTAAGTTGAATGTATTAAAATGTGATCCACTGGAGAAGGGAATTGCAAACCACTTCAGTGTGCTTGCCTTGAGAACCCCATGAACTGTATGAATATATTAAGATGATAACATTATGGGTGAGCCTTTTTGGTTTTGGTACCATTCAGTAGTAGAATAATTTATTGAAAATAAAACATGCTTCCACTTCTGACTATAATGGAAAACTAATATCAGATCTGTTCTCTCATCAGTACTCAAGCACAGTTATATTGAAGAAGATNTTTGTCTTTATGGGCTTGTTCATTTGTTTATCTTGGATAGAATGGATATTATAAAACTCAAAGTATTATTAATGGTATTTTCTTTGAAACATAAACTTCATATCACACCATGCTTTATTTATAAGGAAATTTTGGCTTGGGTATGCAAATAGAATTAGCCAAGTCACTTTATTCAGAAGAAGAATGAATGACATTTTTTCATAATTTTACACTTTGCTTTTGAGAAATCCTTAGACTCATATGTACAAGTCAGGTTATAATAACACCTGATGTGTTTCACAGATTTGTTGGCTAGGCAATTTACCCTGAAGGGAGAAACTCCTTTAAAGACAGCTGTCCATCAGGTCTGGCTGCAAAAGAGTGAAAAATGTCATGAGCCCCTTCTGGCCCTCTCTGGTCTGAAGAATGACTTCTAAGACATCATACTGGCCTGTGTCAATTCCAGAATACGCATGAATCTAAAACCTTAGAGGGGAGAGGGATTGACACTACAAAGTGCTGACTCAGTTGGTCTGGCAAAAAAATCTATTACACCACAGATAATTTCTTCTACAACATAGATGTGGAAAATCCCTACTGTGAAATCCTATCCTTAGCACATTTGCTTCACAGGATAACAGCTCATCAGAAGCAGACATTGTGGTCTGCTTAGTACCTTGGTGGCTTGATCTTAAATTAACTAGATATATAGGTCAGCCAAAAGCTGGCTGGCTGGCCCACGAGCACATGTAGCATATACTACTGGAAGGATATAATAAATGAAAGATGGAGGAAAGCAATTTTTATAGATGTTTCTTTAAAGAAAGGAAGCTTAAGCAAAATTCCTGAAATTGCCCTGTGATGTTCATTTTGTTCAGTTATTCAACTTTTAGGTTTAAAGTCCCCTTTGGCCATTTGTTTATGAAAAAAAAGAAAATACTTTTATTTTTTGTTTTGAAGTCAAGAAATTATAGAGAATAGGCTTCATCACTGAGTTGAAAAATATTTAAGTGTTATGCATTTTTTTGGTCTCCTTGGTGCTGCTGCTGCTGCTAAGTCGCTTCAGTTGTGTCTGACTCTGTGCGACCCCACAGACAGCAGCCCACCAGGCTCCCCCGTCCCTGGGGTTCTCCAGGCAAGAACACTAGAGTGGGTTGCCATTTCCTTCTCCAATGCATGAAAGTGAAAAGTGAAAGTGAAGTCGCTCAGTCGTGTCTGACTCTTAGCGACCCCATGGACAGCAGCCTACCAAGCTCCTTCGTTCATGGGATTCTCCAGGCAAAAGTACTGGAGTGGGGTGCCATTGGTCTCCTTAAGTAGATCATAAGTTCTTTGGTGCCTCAGATTACATATGACTATTTGAATCCTCATATCACTTACTAAAGAGTTCTAAAGGGATTTACACTTTAAAATTTTGTACATTTTCCCTTAGAGTTCTTACTAGGATATAAAATTGTATTTATACTATTCTTATAATGATATAAAAAAGCATAGGAGAAGATGATTTAAGAAAATACCAAAATACTAAGTTGAATGTATTAAAATGTGATCCACTGGAGAAGGGAATTGCAAACCACTTCAGTGTCCTTGCCTTGAGAACTCCATGAACAGTATGAATATATTAAGATGATAACATTATGGGTGAGCCTTTTTGGTTTTGGTACCATTCAGTAGTAGAATAATTTATTGAAAATAAAACATGCTTCCACTTCTGACTATAATGGAAAACTAATATCAGATCTGTTCTCTCATCAGTACTCAAGCACAGTTATATTGAAGAAGATATTCCAAAACGACCCCCCTCTCTCCTCCCACCTTCAAGTCCTTTCCTATTCTGTGAGCTGGAACCTAGAAGGGGTATGTAAAGCAGATTCCATTTTATGGCTTACCAACTTGCTTCTTCATCCATGAGGAGTTTCTTTTCAACAGAACAGGTTCTGGACAGGTAGATTTATTCCCAGTTCTGTTTCAGCCTCTCTGAATGATCTGGGCCATCAAGTCATAGTTTCCAACTGAGCCCAGATGTAACTTTAGAACCTTCCCAGCATCACATTCAAGACAGCTAATACCAGGTGATTGAGGTTGCTTTGAGACAGATCATCTCTGGAAGCTCTTCTGGCACCAGAATGCTGCAGTTGTATCCAGCAGTTGGTTTAGAGTTGCTGTTCAGTATATCTGTGTGTAAGGAGTGTGAGGGGTGGTTGAGTGGCAGGAAAGGGTGATCCAACTACAACCATTGATGCATTTGTTTAATCTAAATTTGTGTTCATAGACTCATATTTTCTTGCCCTGAGTGGTACAGTCTATATCATGGACCTTGCTGATATAGTATGTAATCAGTTGCCAAGATAGTTGAAAGCTCTGATTTGGACTTTTTCTATCTGGTGCCTTTTATGGTATTGGACACAGCCAAACACAGCTTCCCTGTCTCTCAAAGTTGCACCCCATCAAGCTCTAGCCCCATGATTTCTTCACTGCCATCTGCAGCCCTGGTCTGGTGCTTCCAGTTGATTTACACTGCAGCCTTGGAGCAATTCATCTGAAAGCTGTGTCAGAGCATGGCTACCTGTACCTCTAGTGTCAGTAATGATTTCAAGACTCCAGAAAACAGGAGGAGAAAGTCTTTGTTTTGCTAGATAGACAAAAGCCTTTTTTTCCTTTGATTTAAAAAATTGTGGTAAAATGCATGCGACATAAAGTTGACCACCACATCCGTTTTAAAGCATACTTTCCAGTAGTTAAGTGTATTAGGTTGTTGTGCAACCAGTCTCCAGAACTCTTTTCATCTCTTAAAATGGAAACGCTACACCCACTAAACAACAACTGGCTTCTCTGCCAGCCTCTGGCAGTCACGTTTTAGTTTCTGTCTCTATAAATTTGACTACTCTATGTGACCCATATAAGTGGAATCATACATTGTCATTATTATTATTGTAACTGGCTTAGTTCACTTAATATTCATTTGTACTGTACCATGTGTCAGAATTTCCTTCCCTTTTAAGGTCAAATCATATTCCATTGCGTGTGTATACTACATTTTGTATATCCATTCATCTGTCGGTGATCATTTGGGTTGCTGTCACCTTTTGGCTATTGTGAATAATGCTGCTGTAAACGTGAGTGTATAGATATCTCTTCAAGACTGTTTCATTTCTTTTTGGCATATAATACTTGACCCAGTAATTGCATGGTAATTGGGTTCTTAACTTTTGGAAGAACTACTGTACTGTTTTCCATAATGGCCACATCATTTTATACTCTTAACAGAGCAGAAGTATCCTAGCTTCTCTATATTGTCAACAAATCTTGTTATTTTCTGTGTTTTGGATAGGAGTCATCCTAATGGGTGTTAGATGGTGATAGAAGCCTTTTTATTGAAATGATGACTTCTTGGCATTTAAAAATTATTTTCCTGCAACTATTTGTAACAAATATATAAGGTGGATAATAGACATAGTCGAACTCATTATTACTGTTGCTAGTCACCAATCTTTAAAACCCCTACTTTAAATAGTTTCTTTGGAAAATTTCATATCAGGTACCTGCTAGGCAATAACTGGCCAAGCAATCAGGAGTTTAAATGAACCTAAGTAAGGTCCGTCTAGTCAAGGCTATGGTTTTTCCAGTAGCATGTATGGATGTGAGAGTTGGACTGTGAAGAAGGCTGAGCACTGAAGAATTGATGCTTTTGAACTGTGGTGTTGGAGAAGACTCTTGAGAGTCCCTTGGACTTCAAGGAGATCCAACCAGTCCATTCTGAAGGAGATCAACCCTGAGATTTCTTTGGAAGGAATGATGCTAAAGCTGAAACTACAGTACTTTGGCCACCTCATGTGAACAGTTGACTCATTTGGAAAAGACTTTGATGCTTGGAGGGATTGGGGGCAGAAGAAGAAGGGGACAACAGAGGATGAGATGGCTGGATGGCATCACTGACTTGATGGACACGAGTCTGAGTGAACTCCGGGAGATGGTGATGGACAGGGAGGCCTGGCGTGCTGCGATTCATGGGGTCGCAAAGAGTCGGACACGACTGAGCGACTGAACTGAACTGAAGCATGGTATTCTGTTTTTCCTCAAGTTAGGGCTTCAGTGAATTGGTGAACTGTGGCGGGCAAATGGATTAGAGGTCAGAGTGTCAGAGTGGAATCGTGAAGCTCTAATAGCTCTTCAAAATTCAGTTGGTCATAATCGGGGAGGTGAGAGCTGTAGTTATATTCTTCCAGGATGTTTCAGAAGGCATAGGTCTTTCTCTGACAATGAGGTTAGAATGAACTTGTCCCAGCCCATGAAAAATATTTCACATGCTGAAATAATTTAAAACGTGCATCAGCAAGGTTGAATGATCACCATCCTCTAAGACAGACATCATTTCTTGTATAAAATTATGTGTCTTTTGAATTTTGAGGGTTTTAAATATCTTAAAAGGGGTATAAAAACGCAGAACTGACTTTTCTTTGTTTCAGGACTGTTTTAGCATTCAAAAGTGTTTTTAATCTCCAGATCCAGCGTTATTTGTAAAGGGTTTTAGCTATTCCTGGAGCTGTAGATTGGCTGTATTTTAGAGAGACGAGTCAGGAGGAAGGAGGACTGGCTTGCCACAGCTGGCTCTGTAATCAGGCCTATTGTCCCATTCTAGGCTACAGGGGAGGTTGGTGCAGGTGTGTACAATGTGACTTTACCTGCTTTCACCTCTTCTGGGAGGGGCATCCCTTCACTGCCTCCAAAGGCTGTGATCTGCATCCTCCTTTCCAGATACGGTGTTCTATACAATTTGGCCTCATGCCTGCATGGCTTCCTGACCTCGATCAAGATAGGAAAGCCTTTAAAGTTCACTTTGGGGAATTCTGTGACTTCTGGTAGCTGTGTTCCTGAGCAGCGTTTCTGGGGAAAGCACAGAATTTAAAAATGTGAATGTAGAGAAAGACATCAAATATCAAATAACTCATAGGCTACCATGAAAACTGATAAGCTTCTTTATCCTTATTTTTCCAAGCTTCAATACAGGTTTTTAAAAATTGTAGTGTAGCTGATTGACAATGTTACATAAATTTCAGGTGTACATAGTGATTCACAGCTTTTAAAGGTTGTATTCCACATTTTATGCTTCCCTGGTGGCTCAGCTGGTAAAGAATCCACTTGTAGTGAGGGAGACCTGGGTTTGATCCCTGGGTTGGAAAGATCCCCCTGGAGAAGGGAACGGCTACTCACTCCAGTATTCTGGCCTGGAGAATTCCATGGACCGTATAGTCCATGGGGTCACAAAGAGCTGGACACGACTGAGTGAACTCCAGGCGTTGGTGATGGGCAGGGAGGCCTGGCATGCTGCGATTCATGGGGTCGCAGAGTCGGACATAACTGAGCGACTGAACTGAACTGAACTGAGTGATTTTCACTTCCGTATTTTATAGTAATAATATATTGGCTATTTTCCCTGCTCCGTACAATATATCCTTGTAGCTTGTTTATTTTATATGTAGTAGTTTGTGCCCCTTAATCTTCAATGTAGGTTTGTACCTGCTGCTGCTAAGTCGCTTCAGTCGTGTCTGACTCTGTGCGACCCCATAGACGGCAGCCCACCAGGCTCCGCCGCCCCTGGGATTCACCAGGCAAGAACACTGGAGTGGGTTGCCATTTCCTTCTCCAATGCATGAAAGTGAAAAGTCAAAGTGAAGTCCCTCAGTCATGTCTGACTCTTCGCTCTTCGCGACCCCATGGACTGCAGCCTACCAGGTTCCTCTGTCCACGGGATTTTCCAGGCAAGAGTACTGGTGTGGGTTGTCATTGCCTTCTCTGATAGGTTTGTAGAAGATCTTTGACTATGGAACATTTCAAACCTATACAACATAAATGGTATAATGGACTTCCAAGTACCTACCATGCAGTTTCAACAAGTGTCACCGTCTCCTACCCCTATTTCATTTATACTTTTTCCTCCTTTCTGCCTGCCACTCAGTAATTTTGACAAATGGATAAAGTGGACATCAATTAAAAAAAAAAACTTTCATCGGGGAATTTCATGGCACTCCAGTGGTTAGGACTTGACAGTTTAACTGCTGTGACCCAGGTTCAATCCCTGGTTAGGGAACTAAGATGCCACAAAAACAAGAACAAAAACAAAACAACCTTTGCTCAATAAAACATTGACTATTGCCATTATGGTTTGAGTATTTTGATCTGTATTTTATCTTGGCAGTGTTACCTAAAACCATTGTGAATGTAAACTGTTTCATACATTATAAGTTAAAATAATCAGTTATATAATCAGTTTACATAATTTCATATATTATCAGTTTAAAGTAAATCAATTAACCTCAAAGTAGCATCCAGTCCTCCATTCACTAAACATTTAGTNTAGTCAAGGCTATGGTTTTTCCAGTAGCATGTATGGATGTGAGAGTTGGACTGTGAAGAAGGCTGAGCACTGAAGAATTGATGCTTTTGAACTGTGGTGTTGGAGAAGACTCTTGAGAGTCCCTTGGACTTCAAGGAGATCCAACCAGTCCATTCTGAAGGAGATCAACCCTGAGATTTCTTTGGAAGGAATGATGCTAAAGCTGAAACTACAGTACTTTGGCCACCTCATGTGAACAGTTGACTCATTTGGAAAAGACTCTGATGCTTGGAGGGATTGGGGGCAGAAGAAGAAGGGGACGACAGAGGATGAGATGGCTGGATGGCATCACTGACTTGATGGACACGAGTCTGAGTGAACTCCAGGAGTTGGTGATGGACAGGGAGGCCTGGCATGCTGCGATTCATGGGGTCGCAAAGAGTCGGACACGACTGAGCGACTGAACTGAACTGAAGCATGGTATTCTGTTTTTCCTCAAGTTAGGGCTTCAGTGAATTGGTGAACTGTGGCGGGCAAATGGATTAGAGGTCAGAGTGTCAGAGTGGAATCGTGAAGCTCTAATAGCTCTTCAAAATTCAGTTGGTCATAATCGGGGAGGTGAGAGCTGTAGTTATATTCTTCCAGGATGTTTCAGAAGGCATAGGTCTTTCTCTGACAATGAGGTTAGAATGAACTTGTCCCAGCCCATGAAAAATATTTCACATGCTGAAATAATTTAAAACGTGCATCAGCAAGGTTGAATGATCACCATCCTCTAAGACAGACATCATTTCTTGTATAAAATTATGTGTCTTTTGAATTTTGAGGGTTTTAAATATCTTAAAAGGGGTATAAAAACGCAGAACTGACTTTTCTTTGTTTCAGGACTGTTTTAGCATTCAAAAGTGTTTTTAATCTCCAGATCCAGCGTTATTTGTAAAGGGTTTTAGCTATTCCTGGAGCTGTAGATTGGCTGTATTTTAGAGAGACGAGTCAGGAGGAAGGAGGACTGGCTTGCCACAGCTGGCTCTGTAATCAGGCCTATTGTCCCATTCTAGGCTACAGGGGAGGTTGGTGCAGGTGTGTACAATGTGACTTTACCTGCTTTCACCTCTTCTGGGAGGGGCATCCCTTCACTGCCTCCAAAGGCTGTGATCTGCATCCTCCTTTCCAGATACGGTGTTCTACACAATTTGGCCTCATGCCTGCATGGCTTCCTGACCTCGATCAAGATAGGAAAGCCTTTAAAGTTCACTTTGGGGAATTCTGTGACTTCTGGTAGCTGTGTTCCTGAGCAGCGTTTCTGGGGAAAGCACAGAATTTAAAAATGTGAATGTAGAGAAAGACATCAAATATCAAATAACTCATAGGCTACCATGAAAACTGATAAGCTTCTTTATCCTTATTTTTCCAAGCTTCAATACAGGTTTTTAAAAATTGTAGTGTAGCTGATTGACAATGTTACATAAATTTCAGGTGTACATAGTGATTCACAGCTTTTAAAGGTTGTATTCCACATTTTATGCTTCCCTGGTGGCTCAGCTGGTAAAGAATCCACTTGTAGTGAGGGAGACCTGGGTTTGATCCCTGGGTTGGAAAGATCCCCCTGGAGAAGGGAACGGCTACTCACTCCAGTATTCTGGCCTGGAGAATTCCATGGACCGTATAGTCCATGGGGTCACAAAGAGCTGGACACGACTGAGTGAACTCCAGGCGTTGGTGATGGGCAGGGAGGCCTGGCATGCTGCGATTCATGGGGTCGCAGAGTCGGACATAACTGAGCGACTGAACTGAACTGAACTGAGTGATTTTCACTTCCGTATTTTATAGTAATAATATATTGGCTATTTTCCCTGCTCCGTACAATATATCCTTGTAGCTTGTTTATTTTATATGTAGTAGTTTGTGCCCCTTAATCTTCAATGTAGGTTTGTACCTGCTGCTGCTAAGTCGCTTCAGTCGTGTCTGACTCTGTGCGACCCCATAGACGGCAGCCCACCAGGCTCCGCCGCCCCTGGGATTCACCAGGCAAGAACACTGGAGTGGGTTGCCATTTCCTTCTCCAATGCATGAAAGTGAAAAGTCAAAGTGAAGTCCCTCAGTCATGTCTGACTCTTCGCTCTTCGTGACCCCATGGACTGCAGCCTACCAGGTTCCTCTGTCCACGGGATTTTCCAGGCAAGAGTACTGGTGTGGGTTGTCATTGCCTTCTCTGATAGGTTTGTAGAAGATCTTTGACTATGGAACATTTCAAACCTATACAACATAAATGGTATAATGGACTTCCAAGTACCTACCATGCAGTTTCAACAAGTGTCACCATCTCCTACCCCTATTTCATTTATACTTTTTCCTCCTTTCTGCCTGCCACTCAGTAATTTTGACAAATGGATAAAGTGGACATCAATTAAAAAAAAAAACTTTCATCGGGGAATTTCATGGCACTCCAGTGGTTAGGACTTGACAGTTTAACTGCTGTGACCCAGGTTCAATCCCTGGTTAGGGAACTAAGATGCCACAAAAACAAGAACAAAAACAAAACAACCTTTGCTCAATAAAACATTGACTATTGCCATTATGGTTTGAGTATTTTGATCTGTATTTTATCTTGGCAGTGTTACCTAAAACCATTGTGAATGTAAACTGTTTCATACATTATAAGTTAAAATAATCAGTTATATAATCAGTTTACATAATTTCATATATTATCAGTTTAAAGTAAATCAATTAACCTCAAAGTAGCATCCAGTCCTCCATTCACTAAACATTTAGTAAGAGCCTACTATGTTCTGAGTAATTTTCTAGGTTCTGGGAAGATAGTGGTGGAGCAAAACAACCAGAAACTCTTGCCTTAATGGGTCAGTTCAATTCAATTGCTCAGTCGGGTACAACTCTTTACAATCCCATGGACTGCAGCATGCCAGGCTTCTCTGTCCATCACCAACTCCTGGAGCTTACTCAAACTCATGTCCGTCAAGTTGGTGATGCCATCTAACCATCTCATCCTCTGTTATTCCCTCCAGTGAGTCAGTTCTTCACATCAGGTGGCCAAAGTATCCAGGAGTTTCAGCTTCAACATCAGTCCTTCCAATGAATATTCAAGACTGCTTTCTTTTTGGATGGACTGGTTGGATCTCCTTGCAGTCCAAGGGATTCTCAAGAGTCTTCAACACCACAGTTCAAAAGCATCAGTTCTTCAATGCTCAGCTTTCTTTATAGTTCAACTCTCACATCCATACACAAAAAAACATAGCTTGGATCTTTGTTGGTAATGTCTCTGCTTTTTAATATGTTGTCTAGGTTGGTCATAGCTTTTCTTCCAAGGGGCAAGTGTTTTTTAATTTCATGGCTGCTGTCACCATCTGCAGTGATTTGGAACCCAAGAAAATAAAGTCTTTCTTTATTTCCATTGTTTCCCCATCTACTTGCCATTAAATGATGGGACTGGATGCCATGCCATGATCTTAGTTTTCTGAAAGTTGAACGTTTAGCCAACTTTTTCAAACTCTCCTCTTTCACTTTCCTCAAGAGGCTCTTTAGTTCTTCTTCACTTTCTGCCATAAGGGTGGTGTCATCTGCATATCTGAGGTCATTGATATTTCTCCCAGTAATCTTGATTCCAGCTTGTGCTTCATCCAGGCCAGGATTTCACATGATGTACTCTGCATATAAGTAAAATAAGCAGGGTGACAAATTATAGCCTTGAGGTAATCCTTTCCCTATTTGGAACCCATCTGTTGTTCCATGTTCATTTCTAACTGTTGCTTCTTGACCTGCATACAGATTTCTCAGGAGGCAGGTCAGATGGTCTGGTACTGCCATCTCTTGAAGAATTTTCCACAGTTTGTTGTGATCCACATAGTCAAAGTCTTTGACATAGTCAGTAAAGCAGAAGTATATTTTTTTTTCTGCAACTTTCATGCTTTTTTGATGATCCAGAGGATGCTGGCAATTTGATCTCTTGTTCCTCTACCTTTTCTAAATCCAGCTTGAATATCTGGAAGTTCTTGGTTCACATACTGTTGAAGCCTGGCTTGAGAAAAATTTGAGCATTACTTTGCTAGCGTGTGAGATGAGTGCAACTGTGTGGTAGATTGAACATTCTTTGACATCATTTTTTGGAATTGGAATGAAAACTGACATTTTCCAGTCCTGTGGCCACTGCTGAGTTTTCCAAATTTGTTGGCACATTGAATGTAGCATTTTCACAGTATCATCTTTTAGGATTTGAAATAGCTCAACTGGAATTCGATCACTTCCACTAGTTTTGTTCATAGTGATGCTTCCTAAGGCCCACTTGAGGTCACATTCCAGGATGTCTGGCTCTAGGTGAGTGACCACACCATTGTGGTTATCTGGGTCATGAAGATCTTTTTTTTTACAGTTCTGTGTATTCTTGCCACCTCTTCTTAATATCTTCTGCTTCTGTTAGGTCTATACTATTTCTGTCCTTTATTGTGCCATCTTTGCATGAAATGTTCCCCGGTATCTCTGATTTTCTTGAAGAGATCTTTTGTCTTTCTCATTCTATTATTTTCCTCTATTTCTTTGCATTTATTACTGAGGAAGGCATTGTTATATCTCCTTGCTATTCTTTGGAACTCTGCATTTAAGTGGGTATATCTTTCTTTCCTTTTCTCTTTTGCCTTTCACTTCTCTTCTTTTCTCAGCTATTTGTAAGGCCTCCTCTGACAACCATTTTGCCTTTTTGCATTTCTTTTTCTTGGGGATGGTCTTGATCATTGCCTCTTGTACAATGTCACAAACCTCTGTCCATAGTTTTTCAGGCACTGTATCAACTCTAATCCCTTGAATCTATTTGTTACTTCCACTGTATAATTGTAAGGGATTTTATTTAGGTCATACCTGAATGGTTTGTGATTATGGTTTCGGTGTGTCTGCCCTCTGAGGCCCTCTTGCAACACCTACCATCTTACTTGGGTTTCTCTTATTTGGACGTGGGGTATCTCTTCACGGCTGCTCCAGCAAAGCACAGCTGCTTCTCCTTACCTTGGATGAGGGGTATCTCCTCACCGCCACCCCTCCTGACCTTGAACATGGAATAGCTACTCTAGGCCCTCCTGCACCCATACAGCCACTGCTCCTTGGGGTGGGGTCACCTAAGATGGATGGGTCATGGTGGAGAAGTCTGACAGAATGTGGTCCACTGGGAAGGGAATGGCAAATCACTTCAGTATTCTTGCCTTGAGAACCCCTTGAACAGTATGAAAAGGCAAAATGATAGGATACTGAAAGAGGAACTCCCCAGGTCAGTAGGTGCTCAATATGCTACTGGAGATCAGTGAAGAAATAACTCTAGAAAGAATGAAGGGAAGGAACCAAAGCAAAAACAGTACCCAGCTGTGGATGTGACTGGTGATAGAAGCAAGATCTGATGCTGTAAAGAGCCATATTGCATAGGAACCAAGAATGTCAGGTCCATGAATCAAGGCAAATTGGAAGTGGTCAAACAAGAGATGGCAAGAGTGAATGTCGACATTCTAGGAATCAGTGAATGAAAATGGACTGGAATGGGTGAATTTAACTCAGATGACCATTATATCTACTACTGTGGACAGGAATCCCTCAGAAGAAATGGAGTAGCCATCATGGTCAACAAAAGAGTCTGAAATGCAGTACTTGCATGCAATCTCAAAAACAACAGAATGATCTCTGTTCACTTCTGAGGCAAGCCATTCAATATCACAGTAATCCAAGTGTATGCCCCAACCAGGAACGCTGAAGAAGCTGAAGTTGAACGGTTTTATGAAGACCTACAAGACCTTTCAGAACTCACACCCCCAAAAGATGTCCTTTTCATTATAGGGGACTGGGATGCAAAAGTCGGAAGTCAAGAAACACCTGGAATAACAGGCAAATTTGGTCCTGGACTGCGGAATGAAGCAGGGCAAAGGCTAATAGCGTTTTGTCAAGAAAATGCACTGGTCATAGCAAAAACCCTCTTCCAACAACACAAGAGAAGACTCTACACATGGACATCACCAGATGGTCAACACTGAAATCAGATTGATTATATTCTTTGCAGCCAAAGATGGAGAAGCTCTATACAGTCAACAAAAACAAGACCAGGAGCTGACTGTGGCTCAGATCATGAACTCTTTATTGCCAAATTCAGACTTAAATTGAAGAAAGTAGGGAAAACCACTAGACCATTCAGGTATGACCTAAGTCAAATCCCTGGTGCTTATACAGTGGAAGTGAGAAATAGATTTAAGGGACTAGATCTGATAGATAGAGTGCCTGAAGAACCATGGACTGAGGTTCGTGACACTGTACAGGAGACAGGAATCAAGACCATCTCCATGGAAAAGAAATGCAAAAAGGCAAAATGGCTGTCTGGGGAGGCATTACAAATAGCTGTGAAAAGAATAGAGGCAAAAAGCAAAGGAGAAAAGGAAAGATATAAGCATCTGAATGCAGAGTCCCAAAGAATAGCAAGAAGAGATAAGAAAGCCTTCTTCAGCGATCAATGCAAAGAAATAGAGGAAAAGAACAGAATGGGAAAGACTAGATATCTCTTCAAGAAAATTAGAGATA
>SJYX01022860.1:106420-131847 GCA_006410675.1 Oreotragus oreotragus | reverse complement strand
CACACACACACACACACACACACACACACACACCATGCTGCATGGTTGCCATGCTATTGTCTTTGCTGACTTTATAGATTTTGAGTAAACGATAAATTCATTTGGTGCACAGAAGTATATTTTCACACAGAATCTTCTTATAAAGTAAATTTCTATATTTAGGTTAAAATAGATTCAGTGTCACAGCCTTTACCTGATCAGCCTTGATACTTCATGGTAATGATAACTGATAGACATTAAGTTTAAGATAATGATTAAGTTTAAGATTTTGATAAGTTTGTAAAGGTTTAATTTAGCTTCACATACTGTTAAAAGAGAGCATGGCACTTGGAGTCACATGACCTGTATTCAAAATGCTTGAGCCTTGTGCAACACTGGCTGAGCATTTTTTTATTCTTCAGGTTTCAGTTTTCTCTTTTGTGAAATAAATCTCTAGCTGCTCTTCGCATACCACTAACTCACTGGCCAGCTTGCCCTCAAGATAATGCTGCTGTCTGCTAAATCACACCTGCCTCCTTCCAAAAGTCATTTGAGAACATCATTGGAGGGTCCATGAGAAACCTGTAATGTGGGTTATCTTCAGGAAGAGGGACAGCAAGGCTGGAAAATGAATGTAAAAATTAGATTTTAAAAATGATATATGTATATAACTGAGTTATTTTGCTGCAGAGCAGAGATTGGCACAATATTATAAATTAAAAAGCAGAGACATTACTTTGCCTACTAAGGTCTGTCTAGTCAAGGCTATGGTTTTTCCAGTGGTCATGTATGGATGTGAAAGTTGGACTGTGAAGAAAGCTGAGCGCCAAAGAATTGATGCTTTTGAACTGTGGTGTTGGAGAAGACTCTTGAGAGTCCCTTGGACTGCAAGGAGATCCAACCAGTCCATTCTGAAGGAGATCAACCCTGGGATTTCTTTGGAAGGAATGATGCTAAAGCTGAAACTCCAGTACTTTGGCCACCTCATGTGAAGAGTTGACTCCTTGGTAAAGACTTTGATGCTGGGAGGGATTGGGGCAGGAGAAGAAGGGGACAAACAAGGATGAGATGGCTGGATGGCATCACGGACTCGATGGATGTGAGTCTGAGTGAACTCTGGGAGTTGGTGATGGACAGGGAGTCCTGGCATGCTGCGATTCATGGGGTCGCAAAGAGTCGGACACGACTGAGTGACTGGACTGAACTGAACTGAACTATACTTCAATAAAGTTTTTTTAGAAAATTAAAATGAGTAACGTATCAAAAAGGGAAATGAATTTTTTTTTTTTTAGTGTACCCTATGCACCTTATCAGAGAAGGCAATGGTATCCCACTTCAGTACTCTTGCCTGGAAAATCCCATGGACGGGGGAGCCTGGTAGGTTGCAGTCCATGGGGTCGCTAGGAGTTGGACATAACTGAGAGACTTCCGTTTCACTTTTCTCTTTCATGCATTGGAGAAGGAAATGACAACACACTCCAGTGTTCTTGCCTGGAGAATCCCAGGAATGGGGAAGCCTGGTGGGCTGCCGTCTATGGGGTCACACAGAGTTGGACACAACTGAAGCGACTTAGCAGCAGCAGCAGCAGCATGCATCTTATGCATTTTGTTCATATAGACTTACTACCTATTATGACAAGGAAACAAGTAAAAAGAAAAATTATAAATAGGGGAAGTGACCTGTGGGTGGAAAATGCACCCTGCTCTGTTTTTTTACAGTGACTCAAAATGACACTTCACCAGAGCTGTAAGGGTAGGGAAAAAAGTATCAGAATTTTCTTCAGTCTTTATTATTCTACCAGTAGGAAGAAGGTCTAATGAGCAAGAAAATAGCCAGCAGGGAGACTGAAAAAGACAAATAACATGTATTAAGCCCCTCAGGATTGGAATTCTTGCATTTATTCAGTATTTGTTTGGTGTACATATTTCAGTGACATCACTGACAAATGTAGAGCTAAAACTTGAGATCTTGACATTCTCAGCACACTCACCTAAGGAAGATATTCCACAAAATATTTAAACCTATACATGTATGCCTGCTCAGTTGCTCAGTCATCCCTGATTCTTTTCTGATAGTGGGATTTTCCAGGCCAGAATACTAGAGTGGGTTGCCATTTCCTACTCCAGGGGATCTTCCTAACCCAGGAATCGAAACCGTGTCTCTTGTGTCTCCTGCATTGACAGGTGGATTCTTTACCACTAGTGCCACCTGGGAACTCCTGTTTATACGCATGAATGTTACCATATGTCCCAAGCATTAACTGAGCAGTTATTGCATGCCAGGCATGATCCTACCCTCTGTAGGTAAAGACATTTTCTTATTTATTTTTACAAGGATGTAAGGCAGAAGATGAGTGACCTTGTCTCCAGTCCCTGGGAAACAGAATTCAATTCAACACTATTTTTTAAAAATTGCTTTGAGTAAATAAACATATTTTAAAGCATCTTATGCATTTTTGACAAATAATCATGAATTTTTTCAAAGTATTTTGGAGGAAAGGTCTGTTTGAACATCTGTTCAGTGATATTAAGAGATTGTAATGTAGAATAGGAGTCCCCAGCCTCCAGAATCTAAGGCCTGATTATCTGCAGTGGAACTGATGTGGTAATAATAAAGTACACAATAAAAATAATGGGCTTGAATCAGCCCCAAACCACCCAACACTCCCTTCCACTGAAAAAACTGTCTTTCACTAAACTGGTTCCAAGCTGGGTTTAGAAAAGGAAGAGGAACTAGAGATCAAATTGCCAACATTCGCTGGATTATAGAGAAAAGCATGTGAATTTCCGAAAAACATCTATCTTTGTTTCATCGACTATGCTAAAGCCTTTGACTGTGTGGATCATGACAAACTGTGGAAAGCTCTTAGAGAGATGGGAATACCAGACCATCTTACCTGTCTCCTGAGAAACCTGTATGTGGGTCAAGAAGCAAGAGTTAAAACCTTGTATGAAAGAGCTGATGGGTTCAAGATTGAGAAAGGGGTAGGACAGGGCTGTCTGCTGTCACCCTGTTTGTTTGATCCATATGCTGAGCACATCATGAGAAATGTTGGGATGGATGAGTTACAAGCTGGAGCCAATATAGATGGGAGAAATATCAACAACTTCAGATATGTGGATGACACCACTCTAAAGGCTAAGGAGGAGAACAAAAAAGATATCTTAAGATTAAATATTAAAAAAAAAACAAACCTAAGATCATGGCTTCTAGCCCCATTATTGCATGTCAAATAGAAGGGAGAAATAAGGACAGATTTCCTATTCTTGGGCTGCAAAATCATGTGGATGGTGACTGCAGCCATGAAATCAGAAGATGACTGCTTCTTGGCAGGAAAGCGATGACAGAGCTAGACAATGTGTTGAAAAGCAGAGACATTGCTGTGCGAACCAAGGTCTGTATAGTCATGGCTATGGTCTTTCCAGTGGTCACATACAGTTGTGAGAGATGGACCTTAAAGAAGGTGGAATGCCAAAGAATCAGTTCCTTCAAACTGCAGTGCTGGAGGAGACTCCTGAAAGTCCCTTGGACAGCAGGGAGATCAAACCAGTCTATCTCAAGGGAGATCAACCCTGAATATTCACTGGAAGAACTAATGCTGAAGTTGAAGCTCCAGTATTTTGATTATCTGATGAGAACAGACGATTCATTGGAAAAGTCCTCGATGCTGGGAAAGATCAAGGGCAGGAGAAGACTGCATCAGAGGATGATATGGCTGGATAGCATCACTGATGCAATGAACATGAACTTGAGTAAGCTCTGGGAGACGGTGAGGGGCAGAGACGCCTGGTGTGCTGCAGTCCATGGGGTTGCAAAGAGTCAGACATGACTGGGCAACTGAACAACAACAAACCTGGCCCTCGGTGCCAAAAAGATTGGAGATCACTGGTAAATTTTGAATGGTATCTATTCTGGCCTTTGCTTATTCTGGTGCATAGGCTTGGGAACATTTTGTTAAGGGTGGTTAATCTGTACTGATACTTCTCAGAGAGGTGAATATAAGAGAAGCATATTTTAAAATGTACTTTATTTACATCTTTTGCTATATACTGTTAAAAATGTTTGTGTAAACATAAACTGTACAGAGATAATCCATGAATAGTATATTTTAAGGACATTTCTTAACTACCAGCACTGAGATTCAAAATTGAAAAGAAAAAATAACTCATTATAACATAATTTGAACTTCAAGATCCCTACCCAGACCCTCTGCAACCTTAAAGCCTCCCACTTACTCCTGAAAGTCCCCCCATTTAGAGGAGAGAAAAAAGTATTGGCATTTAGCTCAGGAGCAGACAAGACAAAGTGAAGCAGACCATTTCGCTCTTGGATGGGGGATGATCGTGGATTTACATTTTTGATACGATTTCTAAGAGAATGATTTAAATACAAGTTTTTTACTGGGAAAATCTTAATGAATTCTTCCTCTTCTTTTTGACCTTGACTGATGTTCCTGCCCAGCTGGAGACTCTCAATTTAATGAAGGGAGGCTCAATTTCTGAGCAGCAGGCTCTGCTTTGAAACAGTCCTGTTCTCTTCTGAAAGCTCAAAGCTGCCTTCACGCAAGGACTACCGATTAAGAAATTATTCCTTCAAATGAAGAAAAAAAAAAAAGTTCCATAAGGGGCTTAACACTGAGGACATTTGATTTTAAAAGAAAAACCCTCCCCTTCCTAATCTTCCTGATGTCCTGCCTTTGAAGGTATTTCCATTAACAGTAACCATAGTTCTGTGCTTTATTTTCAGTCATCACCTTATTTTTCTGAATCTGTAATTTGCATTTCATAAAGATAACAGGCAAAAGGGCATTTCTGGCCTTCTGAATAATTAATCATAACTTTCTGGCAGTGCATTTTGAAAGGCCAGAAGTGAATAAGTATTTACAATAAAAGATGAAGGGTAGAGATGTGACTTACTGAGTTCTCCCAGTTATTCAGAAATGTCCATGGACCTGAACTTCGGAGTTTACCTAACCCCAACCTTACCCTACCCCTAAATGGATTCTGTTCCATGGTTTTGATCTTAAATTATAGATGTGTTTGTATATGTTTGGGATTCCCTGGCACCTCAGCTGGTAAAGAATCCACTTGCAGTGCACAGGAGACTTCAATTTGATTTCTGGTTTGGGAAGATCCCCTGGAGAGGGGATAGACTACCCATTTCAGTATTCTTGGGTTTTACTAGTGGCTCAGATGGTAAAGAATTTTCCTGCGATGTGGGAGATCTGGGTTAGATCCTTGGGTTGGGGAGATCCCCTAGAGGAGGGCATGACTACCCACTCCAGTATTCTTGCCTGGAGACTCCCATGGACAAAGGAGCCTGGTGGGCTACAGTCCACGGGGTCACAAAGAGTTGGACATGACTGAGTGATTAAGCACTGCACAGTACATGTTTGATAGAGGAATAGCTTAAGTATTTTTTAAAATGCTTTGCTGCTGCTGCTGCTAAGTTGCTTCAGTCATGTCCGACTCTGTGAACCCATAGACGGCAGCCCACCAGGCTCCCTCACCCCTGGGATTCTTCAGGCAAGAACACTGGAGTGGGTTGCCATTTCCTTTTCCAATACATGAAAGTGAAAAGTGAAAATGAAGTCGTAGACTGAGCGACTTCACTTTCACTTTTCTCTTTCATGCATTGGAGAAGGAAATGGCAACCCACTCCAGTGTTCTTGCCTGGAGAATCCCAGGGATGGGGGAGCCTGGTGGGCTGCCGTCTATGGGGTCACACAGAGTCAGATACGACTGAAGTGACTTAGCAGCAGCAGCAGCAGCAGCAGCAGTTGTCAAAAGCTAAATGGGCCTCTTGACAGCTTTACAACCCTGGAATATCTTTCTCCAGGACCTGGGAACTCTTTTCTTGAAATAAAATTATCTAGGGAGTTATGTCCCTATCTCTTAGCTTTAGGGCAAGGGTAGGAACCCAACTTTGGTGGATACTAGACTCCAAGTTGCAAACATGCCTCTGTCATAAAGATATATCCTTTGGATAAAGCCAATTAACTAGCATATTATAACCTTCCTTATCAAGTGTATTTAGAATGAACCATGTATGACAAATAGGAGGGTCAGCTTAAGGACTAATTATTATTTATTGAGAATGTAGGAAAGAATTTTTCTCTCTCCTACAAAGGTTCTTTTGGCTGATTGAATTATCTAATTGATGTGTGACAGATTAACAGGAAAAAATGAAATGTAATTTTATATGTGTGGGAACCCCACATACCTGAAAGGTTCAAAGACCCTCACATACATGAGATGTTCGAAGATAAGAAGATAATGTGAAGTACATATGCCATCCTAAGCTAAGGAATGCTTAGGCACACTGGGTTTTTAAAGACAGGAGGGTAAGTCAGGATGGTAAGAAAAAGTGTAGGTAATCTGAAAATTAGATGTTTGTTCTGCCGTGCAGATGGTCCACTGAAATTAGGTTTATTCCTAGGGATAACTGTTATTCTGGGAAAGACCCTGAAGTTAAGCTCTTTTAGGTAATTAGTGGAGGGGTTTTAGGTAATTAGTGGAGGGGGTGGCAAAATTTTCTCTTAAGCTTGCAGGGCATCTATTGCCTTCTGCTCAAAATCAGACATGACTTAGCCCCTGAGCTACAACAATAACAATAACAACAGCTCAAAATAATCGATGTGCCGAAGTGACCCTTTTGGGGAGGCTCTTTATCAAACTCTTCAGGAACAAATATTTGTAATAGGTAGTGTTTTGTTTTTTTTCTTTGAAATCTCTGAATAGATTTCCTGTGATGTACATTACATTCTGGCATAATGCTAATTAAATAATAAAATTATTTTCTTTGTCTATTACCTTTATGAATATCTAGGTCTTCTGGATAGAGAGAAGATTTTGTTTTTAATTATATTTCCGCACTGTCAATAATAATACTCCCCGCCACACTGCCCTCAGCCCGGGACTGACTCCCCAACCTCCCACACATAATTTCTCCAGAAATAACCTGTGACAAACCTGGAGAAATAGGGAGGCAGGAAGCTGAGTAGTGAGTCTATAAATACTGTAGTAACAACCTTTATTAAACCTCATGCTCATACAACAGGGAGGAAGATAGTGACGATAGGCAAAAATGTGCATCTCATATTGAGAATGTGCATGTGTGGCCATAATTTATCATGCAGATTTTTTTTTCTCATTGCACTGAGTCTTGGTTGCTGTGTGCAACCAAGTTCTCTAGTTGCGTTGAGCAAGCTTCTCATTGTTGCTTCTCATGTTGCAGAGCACAGATTCTCTCGTTCAGGGAAGGTAGGAGAATTCCAACTGAGCGGTCTTATTCTTGGAGGAAGATGCACACTAGGATTTATTATTATATGGTATTTTAAAAGCAAAATGATAGATATTCAATTATCTATCATCGTTACCCAATGAAGCACAAGTGGGCTTCAGTAGCTGCAGCACGTGGGTCTTGTAGTTGCAGTGCATGGTCTTAGTTGCCCTGAGGCATGTGGGATCTTCCCAGACCAGGGACAGAACTCTTGTCCCCTGCATCATCAGACAGATTCTTAACCACTGCACCACCAGGGAAGCCCATATCATGAAGATTTACTGGACTTTGGTGGCAAGTTTTTCTCTCATCTCCCCTTCTGGGACACTAAAAGACTCCCCAGTGCCACAAAGAATGAGTTAAATGTGGTTTTGATTTAATGCGTCTTTTTTGCTTGAACGTGTTGGCCTTTTTCTTTCATATAAACAGCATCCCCATCTCTTTCCAATAATATTAATAATAACAAAGGTATAAAACAGAGAAGCCCAAACACATTTTCTTCCCAACAGTTATTTTGGCAAATGTGTCCCCTCTTAATATGTATTTCTTGTGACATCCCAGTGAAAGTATTTTGTATGCATTTTTTGTGTGGGAATGACAGTGTTCCCTGCTGATAACCTGGGTGTGTTGGGAAGTGTGAGACCAGGGTCTTTGTCTCACCAATAATGAAAGGGAGAAAAATCTTACAACAAGCCATTAGTTTTAGGAAGTGTTGGAAAAGTAAACACAATCATTAAGCGCAGTTAGCAACAATTTTCCTTTATTCTGTACATAATAAATTTGTTTGCTTTCTGTTTCTTTTCACAAAGTCAATAGCCTTGATCATTCCTCTTTTGGGATCAATTTCAAAGAACTTGTGTCTGGTTTTAAACTTTTAAAGTCAGGCTTAATTATTCAAGCAGATGCTGTCCGCTCTATGAGACTGTCAGACAAAAACAACTTAAGGAAAAACCACCCTCCCCGTGGTGAGCTCAATTCCCCCAGAGATGAAAATTTCTGAAGCAATATCTGGCACTAGGCATTAATGTGCACTAGCAAAATACTAAGTAAATAAAAGGGTGTGTTTTTCTTGGGTTTAAGTTTCACATATCATCAATTCACAGACGAGGACTGTTCTATACTATATGGTCAGGTAGTAACAATTTACAAAGAAACATTTTATCCAGAATGTCCAATTACCTATCATTTGGCTTTTAAAATACCATAGTCATAATAAATCCTGGGGTATGCACTTCTCCAGAATAAGGCTGTTAGAATTCTCTTCACAGAAGCCATCTGGTTCTGATTTTCCATAGAATTTCAATAGAAAAAGAAGTCTGAATACTATGTCAATTTTGAGCAACTCTGCTTGTACAAACTTTTGAGAGATGTTATCACATGCTTCCGTCCCTTAAAAATAACAGAAAAATAGTTACCTATTCCAGCTCAAATGTAACTTCTCAGCAATGTTTCATGCTAATCTTTCCTTAACTTAAGCTCTGATTTAGTGTTGTGATTCCACTTTGCAATACATGTCAGAGATTATTTCTGATAAAATGATGAGGTTTAATTTAAACCTTGTAATTACAAGTTCAAATTAGTTTTGTTGTTAGGGTCTGTTCTAATGAAAAGAGGAGATAAGGTTCTGATTCATCTGTTTTTATTTTTTTCCAAGAATCAGAGCTGGTGTGGAGGAAACCTCAGTATGTTAGGAGAGCAGTATGTTGCTGTGAAATCAGTCCATTCTGCAAGTAACGAGGGACTTGGGTCCAGTGTCCTGTACTAGTCCAGGGGCCAGGAATATGTGCTAAGTTGCCTTAGTCATGTCTGACTCTTTGTGACCCTATGGACTGTAGCCCACCAGGCTCCTCTGTCCAGGGGATTCTTCAAGCAAGAATACTTGGGTTGCCATCTCCTCTTTCAGGGGATCTTCTGAACCCAAGGATCAAACTCATGTCATTTACATCTCTGCATTTTCAGGCAGTTTCTTTACCACTGGTGCCACCTGGGAGGGAGATGTTATATGGATCTTTGCCTCTGATATTCTAGTGAAGGACAGAGAAGCAGAGTTCTCTGGGAGCCCAGATGAGGGGCACATGGAGGGCATGCTCAGGGTCAGGTAAGGAAAAACAGGTGATGAGAGGATACAGGGTGCTTAGGCATGGAGAGGCATGGAACAAAGTGTGCCGCAAAACTGGGACTTGATGCAACCTGTAGACAGTGAGAGCACTCCTTGGAGAGAAAAGGGGCTGCGAAAGGGCTCTTGGCAGGTGATGATGGGGGAGAAGTAGGCAAAGACCAGACCGGAAGAGCATCATGTGACACTTCAGACCTTTATCCTCAGTAGGATACTTTAACAGGTCTCTTGAGAATACATTTATTAACATCACTAATATGCCTGGCTTACAGTTGATAACAAATAGTGATAATATAATATTTTAAACATTTCTACCACTTTTAAGGTACTATGCATGTTGTTCTTGTTCAGTCAGTAAGTTGTGTCCGATTCTTTGTGAACCCATGGACTGTAGCCCGCCAGGCTCCTCTGTCCATGGAGTTCTCCAGGCAAGAATACTGGAGTGGGTTGCCATTCCCTTTCCTAAGGGATCTGCCCACATTGCAGGCACATTCTTTGCCATCTGAGTCACTTGAATCAGCTGAGGGCCTTTTAATGTAGCATCTTAAGCAAGATAGAAAAAGTAAAGTAGTGTTTTACCTTTTGAGAACAGAAACATTGCAACATTGAGAAGCCAACTAGCAAATTTAGCCTCAAGCTCTATTTATCATCTCTGACCTGTCGATCCAACTCTGTTACAGAAAACTGTCAGAGGCAGGGCTTGACTTATGATTTACTTGTTCTAAGACCTAAAATAAACTTTTAAGCCCTTGGAACTAATAGCTTATATACTCACCTACAGAATATAGGATCAATAGAATTCAAAGCAAATTCACACTTGAGCTTAGCAGAATGACACTGTACTGAACAAAGTCATCTATCTCAGTGTCTTGTTTAAAAGTTTTCATCTCTTCTCATGAGACTGCATTTTAATAAGATGACCTGAAATGGTTTGGAGGCATAGAGATTTGTGAATAATTTTAAAAAAAGAAAAAAAAATGGCTTAAACAGAAACAAAAATTTATTCTTTAGCAGTTCTAGAAGATAGAAGCCCTAAGTCTGGTGGGTCTGTGTTCCCTCCTTGGGTTCTGAGGAGAGATGTTATTTCCTTTCGTTACTAACTTCCAGTGAAAAATGCTGTTCTGTCCAAAGCTTATTATTGCTACTTTTCCTAATTGTTTAAAATAAGACGATCTTGGTCATACCAATTGTGAGTAAATGTATTATTTCATTCATTTCAAGAACAGAAGAAAAAAATCTGGAAAGCATAACTACCTTTGAGTTGACCACTTTTTGTGCTTTTGGGAAATGGAAAAATAGTGCTTTGATAACCAGCCATTGGTAAATTAGTCTCAGTTTTATTAAAATGAGATTTCTCCTTCAATAGTTATATTTGATATTCTTACCTTTCCAGATAAACAATGGTAATAGTTTGGTATATATTCTTTCACGCCCTTATTCTGTACTCATATAGATACATGTGAACATACATGGGCTTTTGTTTCCGGGTTTACAAAATCAGAATCTTAATAACATATCATTATTGTTACTTCATTATTATTACATACTACATATCACACATTATTCGTCTGAAATTTGCTTTCTTTGAAATCAGCTTTACACGTGTTCCTTTCCAGAAGCCCCCAACTGATTTCCCCACAGTTCCCTTTAGCAAGGCAGGGCCTGGAGGCCACACCCACAATCGCGGTGGGATAAGAGGTTCCCTGTGTCAGGCACCGAATGTAGTTCAGGCAGGAGGGGCTGGGAGGTGGCAGCCATTCCTGCAGCAGCTGTTGCGGAGACTTTCCGAAGGAAGTGCATGCTAGAGAAAAAGACACACCACCACGCTGTGAATAAAGACAGTACCTGGATGTTTGACCTGTTAAAGTAAACATGCCTGATGAGTGTTTCTGAGCTGCTTTCTGCCTCTAATAAGCATCTCTCCTCTTGCCAGTCACTGCTTATCAAGAATATACTGTCTTTCTCCTCTTTCCCCTGCATGTTTGATGATTTTGTCTATCTCCAACATTTTCTAGTTTCTTTCAACACTTGCTAAAGAAAATTCTATATTATGTGGATGAAATCTTAAATAACAGGGACTCCATGTCTAACCACCTGTTTGGGTCAGAATATCCAGGGAAGGTGGCTGAAGGCACAGCTCTAGATTTGCAAACTCTGTATAACTGGATTAGAGAAGGCAATGGCAACCCACTCCAGTATTCTTGCCTGGAGAATCCCTTGGACAGAGGAGCCTGATGGGCCCCAGTCCGTAGAGTCGTAAAGAGTCGGACACGACTGAAGTGACTTCGCATGCACGCGTGTGTAGCTGGATTGTTCAGACCAGAACTTCAGCATCATTTGGGAGGAGAAAACTTTTAAATTCTTCGTTAGTAACGAAACTTATTCTTAACACCTTCACTTCTACCACCTTGTTTTAGGACTTCATTACCTTTTTTCCTGGATAATTGTAATAGCCTCTTAACTGATTCCCCTCACCCATCCCTCCTGCCTTCAAAGTATGTTGCAAAGATCTACCAACATAACATAAGAGCAATGGTTATCAATTGCCTGCACTGGCCCCCTCTATCTACAAGATAAAATCAAATCCTCTTTTCTGACACTGATACTCTTTTATCACATTCTGACTCTCATATGCAATTTTGGTCCCATATCTCAACAGACTTCAGCCAAGTCAGTGTCCTCACTGTTTCCTTTGTGCCACCTGTGATTACCCATCTGTTCCTTTGTTTATCCCATTTCTGGTTCCTGGAAGAATATTGTCTATGTCTGTATGGAAAAAACTTCTTCCCATTGCAAGTGGAAAGCTGTCATCTTTCCATGTCTAACATACACTTTTCATATTTCAGAGGTGAACATCCGAATTTTGGGGAATACTCAGCTTTAGCCATTCACAGTTTGGGGGAAGATTGACCAACATGAGATGTATACTCTGGAACAGGTAGGCATGGGACCCACGACAGACTTGTGGATTCTCCTAGCAGTGTGCCTGTTAAGCAGGTAATACCAGGGATGAACGACATTCACCCCCGAGGTAATCACCGCAGGCCCAGCCCTGATGGGAAACTCTGCTCATTTTCCTTTCACTGAGCCCAGCCCTTGAAAGCCTCCTAGCTTACTGCCTTTCTAAGCATGGCTGTTTCACCCGCCCCCGCCCTACCCTCTTTCTCTGAGCTGCTTCACCCTCTTCCTGTACATCACCTTTGGTCATATTTCTTAGGCAGAGTAAATTGTGTCATGCCAGGAGAGGTTCTGCTCCCCTGTCTCCAAGGTTGAGTCATGACTTAGGGCTTTCCTTACTGTTCTGAACAGATGTGTGTTTCCTTACTGTTCTGAATGGATGTGTGTTTCTATGGGGCATAGTTTTTTGTGTGTGGTCACTTCTGCTTCCTTGTGTAGCAGTTACCCATGCAGTGTAATGATGTGTTCTGACATGCATCTGTCTGAGATGGAAACCATGTCTCAGTCATGTCTGACCTGGTCGCCATCTTGAGTGCTCTGGAGCTCTAGAAGGAGTAATAAGGACAACTGTTTCCAGGACTCTGTTGTATTTTAATATATTTCCTCACAAGCTTAGTTATTTCCTGAATGTTCCATGCCTTGGCAAAATATGTGTATAGTATGTCTCTGACTGCTATAATAAATTAGTAAAAACTTAAAGGCTAAAAACAACATATATTTGTTCCCTTTCAGTGATGGAGGCCAGTCATCTGAAATCAGTGTCTCTGGTCTAAAGTAGAGTTATCATTCTTTTAGAGGTGCAAGGGAATGATTTCCTTGAATTTTTCCTCTTCAGGTTGTTGCCTGCATTCTTGGTCTCATGGCCCCTTCCTCACATCATTCCAAGTTCTTGCTTCTGTCTTTACATCTTCTTCTTTCTTTTATGACCTGTGCATGCTAAGTTGCTTTAGCCATGTCCAGCTCTTTGCAACCCCAATGACTGAAGGACGCCAGGCTTCCCTGTCCTTCACTATCTCCCAGAGTTTGCTCAAACTCATGCCCATCTAGTCATTGATGTCATCCAACCATCTCATCCTCTGCTGTCCCCTTCTCCTCCTGCCTTCAATCTTTCCCAGCATCAAGGTCTTTTCCAATGAGTCAACTCTTCACATCAGGTGGCCAAAGTATTGGAGTTTCAGCATCATGCCTTCCAATGAATATTCAAGGTTGTTTGCCTTTAAGGTTGAATTGTTTGGTCTCCTTGTTGTCCAAGAGACTCTTAAGAGTCTTCTCTAGCACTACAGTTCAAATGCATCAATTCTTTAAATCAATAAAGCTTAGCTTTCTTGATGGTCCAGCTTTCACATCTGTACATGAGTACTGCAAAAACCATAGCTTTGACTATACAAAGCTTTGTTGGCAAAGGGAAACACTAGGGTGTATCTGAATTCAACATGACTGGTTTTTCTATAAGAGGAGATTAAAAAACATACACACAGAGAAAGAAGATCAGTCAGAACAAACCTATCCCTAAGTGGAGGAGAGAACCCTCAGGAGAATCCCATTATGTCAACATCTTGATCATGGACTTCCAGACTCCAGAACCCTAAGGCTATCAGTTTCTATTCTGATCTATTGTTTAAGCTGCCCAATGTTTGGCACTACGTTGCAGAAGCCCTAGTATTTCAAGCTGAACATTCGTGTTCCCTCAAAATTAATTTGTGAAGTGTTAATCACTCAGTAGTGTCTGACTCTTTGTGACCCCATGGGCTATATAGCCAGCCAGGCTCTTCTGTCCATAGAATTCTCCAGGCATGAATATTGGAGTGAATTACCATGCCCTTCTCCAGGGGACCTTTCTGACCCAGGGCCATGGTCTCCTGCACTGCAAGCAGATTCTTTACTGCCTGAGTCACCAGGGAAGCCATATATTGAAGGCTTAATTTCATAATGAGGGGATTTGTGAGTGAAGTTTTTGGAGGGTGATTAGGTGATCAATAGGATCAGTGTCCTTTGCAATCCATGGGGTCGCACAACTGGACACAACTGAGTTGGACTCAACTGAGTGACTGAATGACAACAAAGGATTGGTGCCCTTATAAGAGACCCCAGAGGGCTCCCTCACCACTTCTGTAAGGTAAGGACACAGAAGTAAGATCCTCATCTTTGAACTGGAAAGCTCTCACCAGACACCAGATACACTGATACTTCTGTATCAAGCTTCCAACATTCAGATCTGTGAGAAATAGGTTTCTCTTGTTGTTGATAAACCACAATCTATGGGTATTTTTATAGCAGGTGGAATGAACTAAGACACCTCACTAACTAAGTGGCATGGTGTGTCCAGCAGGGAAACTCAGCTGATGTCCAGCAGCTCCACTGGTTGAGCTGGAAAACATCTCAGAGAAGAAAAGAGGAAACTCAGCTCAATGGCCATGGGGACACAAGGCTCTTTCCAGGGTCACATGAGTCCTTGGCTTAGGAACCCAAGAGTTTCCAGAATTTTGGTCAGAGTTGATTCACATTTGGTTGAACTCAGCCTACTGGTGAAAATCCCATAGCTTGTGGGTCTGTCTGGGATTTATGATAAGTAGGTCATGAAATACTTTTTTGTGTTGCTTTTGTGTTTCTAGAAAATATAAGAATTGACAATGCTTTTGATGCCACATAAGTAAAAAAGTATTGGTTAAAACTGTGTGATCTGGGACTTACCTGATGGTCCAGTGGTTAAGAATCCACCTTCCAATGCAGGGAACATTTGTTTGCTCCCTGGCTGGGAAACTGAGATTCCACATGCTTGGAGCAACTAAATCTACATGCTGCAATTAGAGAAGCCTGTGAGCTACAATAAAGTCTCAGTGCAGGTCAAAAAATCTGATAAATAAAACAATTTTTAAAGCACTATGACAAAACTCTAATCTGTATGAAATGAAATTAAAAGGTATGTCTATACCTAGGTAAGGATATTTTTTAGGTGCTTTGCGATTCCTCTACCAATTGTTTCTGAGAGTTCAGGGGTGCTATATGCTTCTGCCAACACTTGTAGAAAAGTACAGTTCACAAAAGCACATAAAGTTCAAAGCACTATTTAAATGTTTATAAATTAAAGAATCCAGTACAGTCAATTATCTAAATGTGAAGAAACATATTATAAGATTATATGTATGGAGAAGAAAATATCATCTCTTACCTGCTGAGTCTCTTTTTTCATGTATTTTCAGGTCAGTTCCTGGATTATTTTTTCTAAGTTTTTGATTTGTTCCTCATATGTCAACTTTTATTGTCACCTTGCTTATTTAACTTGTAGGCAGAGTGAAGTGAAGCCGTTCAGTTGTGGCCTACTCTTTGTGACCCCATGGACTGTAGCCTATCAGTCTCCTCCTTCCATGGGATTCTCCAGGCAAGAGTACTGGAGTGGGTTGTCATTTCCTTCTCCAGGGGATCTTCCCAACCCAGGGATCGAACCCCGCTCTCCTGCATTCAGGCAGATGCTTTAACCTCTGAACCACCAGGATGAATGAAGCACAAGCTGGAATCAAGATTGCCAGGGTGAAATATCAATAACCTCAGATATGCAAATGACCCCACCCTTATGGCAGAGAGTGAAGAGGAACTAAAGAGCCTCTTGATGAAAGTGAAAGAGAAGAGTGAAAAAGCTAGCTTAAAACTCAACATTTAAAATATGAAGACCATGGCAAAGATCATGGTCCCATCACTTCATGGCATATAGACAGGGAAACAATGGAAATAGTGACACACTTTATTTCCCTGGGCTCCAAAATCACTGCAGATGGTGACTGCAGAAATGAAATTAAAACTCTTCTCCTTGGAAGAAAAGCTATGACCAATTTAGACAGCATATTAAAAAGCAGAGACATTACTTTGCTGATAAAGGTCTGTCTAGTCAAATCTATGGTTTTTCCAATAGTCATGTATGGATGTAAGAGTTGGGCTATAAAGAAAGCTGAGCACTGAAGAATTGATACTTTTGAACTGTGATGTTGGAGAAGACTCTTGAGAGTCCCTTGGACTGCAAGGAGATCAAACCAGTCCATCCTAAAGGAAATCATTGCTAAATATTCATTGGAAGGACTGATGCTGAAACTGAAGCTCTAATACTTTGGCCACTTGATGCAAAGAGCTGACTCGAAAGGACCCTGATGCTGGGAAATATTGAAGGCAGGAGATGGGGACGACACAGGATGAGATGGTTAGATGGCTTTGCTGACTCGATGGACATGAGTTTGAGTAAGCTCCAGGAGTTGCTGATGGACAGGGAAGCCTGGTGTGCTGCAGTCCTTGGAACTGCAAAGAGTTGGACACGACTGAGCAACTGAACTGACTGACAGATGTCAAATTTTGCTCTATTCTTGAGTTCATTAGAGAATGCAAAACCATGCTTTCCTAAGCACAATTTCTTCCAACAAGGTGGTTGGGGATACTTTGAATAGAACATTGATTCAGGTCAGTTTCTTGCTCATGGTGTTATCAGTAAGTCCAGGAACTGATGCTTCTTTTTCGTGTTGTTGGCATTAGGACAGGAGGACTGAGAAAGTAGAATGTGTATCTTAATCCTGGAAATGTCTTTAAACACTTAGTAACCGGATTCCCTGAATGATCTTATTTAAAATCATGTAGTAAAAATAAATACCCATTCTCCTGATGATGTTGATAACCTGAAAATAGGCAACTTCTCAAGTTCTTCCTGAAATTGCTGTCCACTTCTTTGGTCCTTGTTGATGGGTTTTTTAACCATGAATGACTGAAGTGAATATGCCAAATGTCTCATCTCCTTTTCCCCATTACCCTGTCCTCTTGTCTGTCAGAGGAAACAGGACTGGTGTGCTTGCCAGACATGGGTGAGTAAAACAGTGGAACAAAGGAAAATGCTTTGAGTAGTATCAGCTACAGTTTTGTTTCGTTTTGTTTTCAGTGTGGGCCATCTTCCAGACAGCACTCTGGGCACTCTCTCCAATATACGAAATACTGTATATTTTCACAATATTTCAGCAAAGTGAGTATAAGCAAAGAACCATCTTATAAAAGAGACAGGATAGAGTAGTTTTGAAGGGCTTCCCTGGTGGTTCAGTGGTAAAGATTCCACCTGTCAATGCATGAGACAGCTTTAATTACTGATTCAGGAAGATTCCATGTGCCACAGAGCAACTAAATCTGTATGCCACAACTACTGGCCTATAAGTAGTTTCTTTTTTTTTTTTTTCTTAAACACTTTATTCATATTCTAGAGGGGTTCTGTGTTTGCTTTTTTTCCAATCATTAGGAGAGTGGTTGAGGAGAGCTGAATCCATCACTACTTTGATGACACAGTTAAGATTCCAGATTCACATTGCCAGGTGCCAAGAGTTCCCTCTAAATGCTACAATCAAGTCAGCCTCCATATACATTTCTTTTCACTGAACGCAGGAATGCCCTTTGGTATCTCAGAAGTGTAATCACACCCTAGGTCAGTATTTCTCCAGGTAAAGCAGCTGTTTGGAACTGAATGCTCCCCTTCTTTTTCGTCTTATAAACTGAACTGCATCTTCATACTTCATTCCACATTCAGTCAAAGCCAAGTACAACCAGTATAGATGCCCTTCCCAACTAAGCTTGTATGCCCTTCTAGAATTCCTGTTCTAGAGCTTAGGAGCCTCAACCACTGAGTCCACAGGCTGCAACTACTAAAGCTCTCACATCCTAGAACCCGTGCTCCACAACGAGAGAAGCCACCACAATGAGAAGCCCCATGCAGCCCAAGTAGAGAGTAGCCCCTGCTCACCTCAACTAAGGAAAAACCTGCCCAGCACCGAAGACCCAGCACAGCCAAATATGAACTAATAAATAGGCAACTAAGTAAAGTTATTAAAAATGACAATTCTCAAGGCACTTTCTGGGTCAGTATGCCTTCCGCCTATGGCACTGAGTCTAACTGAGAATGAGGTGCTGAGGCATTGGGGGTTATTGTGCCATCATGATTGAATTATATGTAAATATGTGTTCAATTAGCTGTCTTTCCACTAGACTTGAGCTTCACAAAGCCTGCTGCTGCTGCTGCTAAGTCGCTTCAGTCGTGTCCGACTAAACACAGGGGTAGTGAATAACTTTTTACCACTGAATTCCCAACATATGGAAAGAGTTCTGGGACTTAAGAGAGGCTCATCAAGCTCTATGTAAGAATGAATGAATTTGGAGACACAGATATAGACAATGGACTTGTGGACACAGCAAGGGAGGGAGAAAGTGGGAAGGATGGGGAAAGTAGCATCAATATTTGTACACTATTAGCTGTAAGATGCATAGCTGGTGAGAAGTTTCCATGTAGCAGAGGGAGCCTAGTCTGATGCTCTGTGATGACCTGGAGGGGTGGGATAGAAGAAGGGGAGGGAGGCTAGAAAGGAGGTATAATTATGGCTGATTTGGGGTCTTCTCTGTGGCTCTGACAGTAAAGAATCTGCCTGCAATGCAAGAGACACAGGTTCAATCTCTGGGTTGGAAAGATCCCCTGGGAGAAGGAAATAGCTACTCACTCCAGTATTCTTTTTATTTATTTATTTTTAAAATATTTTTAGCTTTTTATTTATTTATTTATTTTTAAAATTTATTTATTTTAATTGGAGGCTAATTACCTTACAATATTGTATTGGTTTTGTCATACAGCGACATGAATCTGGCACAGGTGTACACGTGTTCCCCATCCTGAATCTTCCCAGCATCAAGGTCTTTTCCAATGAGTCAACTCTTCACATCAGGTGGCCAAAGTATTGGAGTTTCAGCATCATGCCTTCCAATGAATATTCAAGGTTGTTTGCCTTTAAGGTTGAATTGTTTGGTCTCCTTGTTGTCCAAGAGACTCTTAAGAGTCTTCTCTAGCACTACAGTTCAAATGCATCAATTCTTTAAATCAATAAAGCTTAGCTTTCTTGATGGTCCAGCTTTCACATCTGTACATGAGTACTGGAAAAACCATAGCTTTGACTATACAAAGCTTTGTTGGCAAAGGGAAACACTAGGGTGTATCTGAATTCAACATGACTGGTTTTTCTATAAGAGGAGATTAAAAAACATACACACAGAGAAAGAAGATCAGTCAGAACAAACCTATCCCTAAGTGGAGGAGAGAACCCTCAGGAGAATCCCATTATGTCAACATCTTGATCATGGACTTCCAGACTCCAGAACCCTAAGGCTATCAGTTTCTATTCTGATCTATTGTTTAAGCTGCCCAATGTTTGGCACTACGTTGCAGAAGCCCTAGTATTTCAAGCTGAACATTCGTGTTCCCTCAAAATTAATTTGTGAAGTGTTAATCACTCAGTAGTGTCTGACTCTTTGTGACCCCATGGGCTATATAGCCAGCCAGGCTCTTCTGTCCATAGAATTCTCCAGGCATGAATATTGGAGTGAATTACCATGCCCTTCTCCAGGGGACCTTTCTGACCCAGGGCCATGGTCTCCTGCACTGCAAGCAGATTCTTTACTGCCTGAGTCACCAGGGAAGCCATATATTGAAGGCTTAATTTCATAATGAGGGGATTTGTGAGTGAAGTTTTTGGAGGGTGATTAGGTGATCAATAGGATCAGTGTCCTTTGCAATCCATGGGGTCGCACAACTGGACACAACTGAGTTGGACTCAACTGAGTGACTGAATGACAACAAAGGATTGGTGCCCTTATAAGAGACCCCAGAGGGCTCCCTCACCACTTCTGTAAGGTAAGGACACAGAAGTAAGATCCCCATCCTTGAACTGGAAAGCTCTCACCAGACACCAGATACACTGATACTTCTGTATGAAGCTTCCAACATTCAGATCTGTGAGAAATAGGTTTCTCTTGTTGTTGATAAACCACAATCTATGGGTATTGTTATAGCAGGTGGAATGAACTAAGACACCTCACTAACTAAGTGGCATGGTGTGTCCAGCAGGGAAACTCAGCTGATGTCCAGCAGCTCCACTGGTTGAGCTGGAAAACATCTCAGAGAAGAAAAGAGGAAACTCAGCTCAGTGGCCATGGGGACACAAGGCTCTTTCCAGGGTCACATGAGTCCTTGGCTTAGGAACCCAAGAGTTTCCAGAATTTTGGTCAGAGTTGATTCACATTTGGTTGAACTCAGCCTACTGGTGAAAATCCCATAGCTTGTGGGTCTGTCTGGGATTTATGATAAGTAGGTCATGAAATACTTTTTTGTGTTGCTTTTGTGTTTCTAGAAAATATAAGAATTGACAATGCTTTTGATGCCACATAAGTAAAAAAGTATTGGTTAAAACTGTGTGATCTGGGACTTACCTGATGGTCCAGTGGTTAAGAATCCACCTTCCAATGCAGGGAACATTTGTTTGCTCCCTGGCTGGGAAACTGAGATTCCACATGCTTGGAGCAACTAAATCTACATGCTGCAATTAGAGAAGCCTGTGAGCTACAATAAAGTCTCAGTGCAGGTCAAAAAATCTGATAAATAAAACAATTTTTAAAGCACTATGACAAAACTCTAATCTGTATGAAATGAAATTAAAAGGTATGTCTATACCTAGGTAAGGATATTTTTTAGGTGCTTTGCGATTCCTCTACCAATTGTTTCTGAGGGTTCAGGGGTGCTATATGCTTCTGCCAACACTTGTAGAAAAGTACAGTTCACAAAAGCACATAAAGTTCAAAGCACTATTTAAATGTTTATAAATTAAAGAATCCAGTACAGTCAATTATCTAAATGTGAAGAAACATATTATAAGATTATATGTATGGAGAAGAAAATATCATCTCTTACCTGCTGAGTCTCTTTTTTCATGTATTTTCAGGTCAGTTCCTGGATTATTTTTTCTAAGTTTTTGATTTGTTCCTCATATGTCAACTTTTATTGTCACCTTGCTTATTTAACTTGTAGGCAGAGTGAAGTGAAGCCGTTCAGTTGTGGCCTACTCTTTGTGACCCCATGGACTGTAGCCTATCAGTCTCCTCCTTCCATGGGATTCTCCAGGCAAGAGTACTGGAGTGGGTTGTCATTTCCTTCTCCAGGGGATCTTCCCAACCCAGGGATCGAACCCCGCTCTCCTGCATTCAGGCAGATGCTTTAACCTCTGAACCACCAGGATGAATGAAGCACAAGCTGGAATCAAGATTGCCAGGGTGAAATATCAATAACCTCAGATATGCAAATGACCCCACCCTTATGGCAGAGAGTGAAGAGGAACTAAAGAGCCTCTTGATGAAAGTGAAAGAGAAGAGTGAAAAAGCTGGCTTAAAACTCAACATTTAAAATATGAAGACCATGGCAAAGATCATGGTCCCATCACTTCATGGCATATAGACAGGGAAACAATGGAAATAGTGACACACTTTATTTCCCTGGGCTCCAAAATCACTGCAGATGGTGACTGCAGAAATGAAATTAAAACTCTTCTCCTTGGAAGAAAAGCTATGACCAATTTAGACAGCATATTAAAAAGCAGAGACATTACTTTGCTGATAAAGGTCTGTCTAGTCAAATCTATGGTTTTTCCAATAGTCATGTATGGATGTAAGAGTTGGGCTATAAAGAAAGCTGAGCACTGAAGAATTGATACTTTTGAACTGTGATGTTGGAGAAGACTCTTGAGAGTCCCTTGGAATGTAAGGAGATCAAACCAGTCCATCCTAAAGGAAATTATTGCTAAATATTCATTGGAAGGACTGATGCTGAAACTGAAGCTCTAATACTTTGGCCACTTGATGCAAAGAGCTGACTCGAAAGGACCCTGATGCTGGGAAATATTGAAGGCAGGAGATGGGGACGACACAGGATGAGATGGTTAGATGGCTTTGCTGACTCGATGGACATGAGTTTGAGTAAGCTCCAGGAGTTGCTGATGGACAGGGAAGCCTGGTGTGCTGCAGTCCTTGGAACTGCAAAGAGTTGGACACGACTGAGCAACTGAACTGACTGACAGATGTCAAATTTTGCTCTATTCTTGAGTTCATTAGAGAATGCAAAACCATGCTTTCCTAAGCACAATTTCTTCCAACAAGGTGGTTGGGGATACTTTGAATAGAACATTGATTCAGGTCAGTTTCTTGCTCATGGTGTTATCAGTAAGTCCAGGAACTGATGCTTCTTTTTCGTGTTGTTGGCATTAGGACAGGAGGACTGAGAAAGTAGAATGTGTATCTTAATCCTGGAAATGTCTTTAAACACTTAGTAACTGGATTCCCTGAACGATCTTATTTAAAATCATGTAGTAAAAATAAATACCCATTCTCCTGATGATGTTGATAACCTGAAAATAGGCAACTTCTCAAGTTCTTCCTGAAATTGCTGTCCACTTCTTTGGTCCTTGTTGATGGGTTTTTTAACCATGAATGACTGAAGTGAATATGCCAAATGTCTCATCTCCTTTTCCCCATTACCCTGTCCTCTTGTCTGTCAGAGGAAACAGGACTGGTGTGCTTGCCAGACATGGGTGAGTAAAACAGTGGAACAAAGGAAAATGCTTTGAGTAGTATCAGCTACAGTTTTGTTTCGTTTTGTTTTCAGTGTGGGCCATCTTCCAGACAGCACTCTGGGCACTCTCTCCAATATACGAAATACTGTATATTTTCACAATATTTCAGCAAAGTGAGTATAAGCAAAGAACCATCTTATAAAAGAGACAGGATAGAGTAGTTTTGAAGGGCTTCCCTGGTGGTTCAGTGGTAAAGATTCCACCTGTCAATGCATGAGACAGCTTTAATTACTGATTCAGGAAGATTCCATGTGCCACAGAGCAACTAAATCTGTATGCCACAACTACTGGCCTATAAGTAGTTTCTTTTTTTTTTTTTTTTCCTTAAACACTTTATTCATATTCTAGAGGGGTTCTGTGTTTGCTTTTATTCCAATCATTAGGAGAGTGGTTGAGGAGAGCTGAATCCATCACTACTTTGATGACACAGTTAAGATTCCAGATTCACATTGCCAGGTGCCAAGAGTTCCCTCTAAATGCTACAATCAAGTCAGCCTCCATATACATTTCTTTTCACTGAACGCAGGAATGCCCTTTGGTATCTCAGAAGTGTAATCACACCCTAGGTCAGTATTTCTCCAGGTAAAGCAGCTGTTTGGAACTGAATGCTCCCCTTCTTTTTCGTCTTATAAACTGAACTGCATCTTCATACTTCATTCCACATTCAGTCAAAGCCAAGTACAACCAGTATAGATGCCCTTCCCAACTAAGCTTGTATGCCCTTCTAGAATTCCTGTTCTAGAGCTTAGGAGCCTCAACCACTGAGTCCACAGGCTGCAACTACTAAAGCTCTCACATCCTAGAACCCGTGCTCCACAACGAGAGAAGCCACCACAATGAGAAGCCCCATGCAGCCCAAGTAGAGAGTAGCCCCTGCTCACCTCAACTAAGGAAAAACCTGCCCAGCACCGAAGACCCAGCACAGCCAAATATGAACTAATAAATAGGCAACTAAGTAAAGTTATTAAAAATGACAATTCTCAAGGCACTTTCTGGGTCAGTATGCCTTCCGCCTATGGCACTGAGTCTAACTGAGAATGAGGTGCTGAGGCATTGGGGGTTATTGTGCCATCATGATTGAATTATATGTAAATATGTGTTCAATTAGCTGTCTTTCCACTAGACTTGAGCTTCACAAAGCCTGCTGCTGCTGCTGCTAAGTCGCTTCAGTCGTGTCCGACTAAACACAGGGGTAGTGAATAACTTTTTACCACTGAATTCCCAACATATGGAAAGAGTTCTGGGACTTAAGAGAGGCTCATCAAGCTCTATGTAAGAATGAATGAATTTGGAGACACAGATATAGACAATGGACTTGTGGACACAGCAAGGGAGGGAGAAAGTGGGAAGGATGGGGAAAGTAGCATCAATATTTGTACACTATTAGCTGTAAGATGCATAGCTGGTGAGAAGTTTCCATGTAGCAGAGGGAGCCTAGTCTGATGCTCTGTGATGACCTGGAGGGGTGGGATAGAAGAAGGGGAGGGAGGCTAGAAAAGGAGGTATAATTATGGCTGATTTGGGGTCTTCTCTGTGGCTCTGACAGTAAAGAATCTGCCTGCAATGCAAGAGACACAGGTTCAATCTCTGGGTTGGAATGATCCCCTGGAGAAGGAAATAGCTACTCACTCCAGTATTCTTTTTATTTATTTATTTTTAAAATATTTTTAGCTTTTTATTTATTTATTTTTAAAATTTATTTATTTTAATTGGAGGCTAATTACCTTACAATATTGTATTGGTTTTGTCATACAGCGACATGAATCTGGCACAGGTGTACACGTGTTCCCCATCCTGAATCCCCCACCCACCTCCCTACCCATACCATCCCTCTGGGTCATCCCAGTGCACCAGCCACGAGCATCCTGTATCATGCATGGAACCTGGACTGGAAATTCATTCCACATATGATTATATACATGTTTTAATGTCATTGTCCCAAATATCCCATCCTCACCCTCTCCCACAGAGTCCAAAAGACTGTTCTATACATCTGTGTCTCTTTTGCTGTCTCACCTACCAGGTTATCATTACCATCTTTCTAAATTCCATATATATGCATTAGTATACTGTATTGGTGTTTTTCTTTCTGGCTTACTTCACTCTGTATTATAGGCTCCAGTTTCATCCACCTCATTAGAACTGATTCAAATATATTCTTCTAATGGCTGAGTAATACTCCATTGTGTATATGTACCACAGCTTTCTTATCCATTCATCTGCTAATGAACATCTAGGTTGCTTCCATGTCCTGGCTATTATAAACAGTGCTGCGATGAACATTGGGGTGCAAGAGTCTCTTTCAATTCTGGTTTCCTCAGTGTGTATGCCCAGCAGTGGGATTGCTGGGTCATCAGGCAGTTCTATTTCCAGTTTTTTAAGGAATCTCCACACTGTTCTCCATAGTGGCTGTACTAGTTTGCATTCCCACCAACAGTGTAAGAGGGTTCCCTTTTTCCCACACCCTCTCCAGCATTTATTGCTTGCAGACTTTTGGATCACAGCCATTCTGACTTGTGTGAAATGGTACGTCATTGTGGTTTTGATTTTCATTTCTCTGATAATGAGTGATGTTGAGCATCTTTTCATGTGTTTGTTAGCCATCTGTATGTATTTTTTGGAGAAATGTCTGTTCAGT
>SJYX01022860.1:64598-97030 GCA_006410675.1 Oreotragus oreotragus | reverse complement strand
TGAGATCCTAGCTGGGTACAGTAGTCTTGGCTGAAGGTTATTTTCTTTCAACACTTTAAGTATGTCTTGCCATTCCCTCCTGGCCTGAAGAGTTTCTATTGAAAGATCAGCTGTTATCTTTATGGGAATCCCCTCATGTGTTATTTGTTATTTTTCCCTTGCTACTTTTAATATTTGTTCTTTGTGTCTGATCTTTGTTAATTTGATTAATATGTGTCTTGGGGTATTTTGCCTTGGGTTTATCCCTGTTTGGGACTCTCTGGGTTTCTTGGACTTGAGTGATTATTTCCTTCCTCATTTTAGGGAAGTTTTCAACTATTATCTCCTCAAGTATTTTCTCATGGTGTTTCTTTTTGTCTTCTTCTTTTGGGATTCTTATGATTCAAACATTGGGGTGTTTAACATTGCCCCAGAGGTCTCTAAGATTGTCCTCATTTCTTTTCATTCTTTTTTCTTTTTTTCTCTCTGTTTCATTTATTTCTACCATTCTATCTTCCACCTCACTTAATCTGTCTTCTGCCTCTGTTATTCTACTGTTGGTTCCCTCCAGAGTGTTTTTGATCTCATTTATTGCATTATTCATTATATATTGATTTATTTTTATTTCTTCTAGGTCCTTGTTAAACCTTTCTTGCATCCTCTCAATCCTTGTCTCCAAGCTATTTATCTGTAACTCCATTTGTTTTCAAGATTTTGGATCATTTTCACTATCATTATTTGGAATTCTTTATCAGGTAGATTCCCTATCTCCTCCTCTTTTGTTTGGTTTGGTGGGCATTTATCCTGTTCCTTTACCTGCTGGGTATTCCTCTGCCTCTTCATCTTGTTTGTATTGTGTGTTTGGGGTGGCCTTTCTCTATTCTGGCAGTTTGTGGAATTCTCTTTATTGTGGAGTTTCCTCACTGTGGGAGGGGTTGGACGGGTGGCTTATCAAGGTTTCCTGGTTAGGGAAGCTTGTGTTGGTGTTCTGGTGGGTGGAGCTGGATTTCTGCTCTCTGGAGTGCAATGAAATGTCCAGTAATGAGTTATGAGATGCCAGTGGGTTTGGAGTGACTTTGGGCAGCCTGTATATTGAAGCTCAGGACTGTGTTCCTGTGTTGCTGGAGAATTTGCATGGTATGTCTTGCTCTTAAACTTGTTGGCCCTTGGGTGGTGCTTGGTTTCAGTGTAGGTATGGAGGCGTTTGATGAGTTCCTGTTGATTAATGTTCCCTGGAGTCAGAAGTTCTCTGGTGTTCTCAGGATCTGGACTTAAGCCTCATGCCTCTGGTTTTCAGTCTTATTTTTACAGTAGCCTCAAGACTTCTCCATTTATGCAGCACCATTGGTAATACATCTAGGTTAAAGATGAACAGTTTCTCCACAGTGAGGGATACACAGAGAGGTTCACAGAGTTACATGGAGAAGAGAAGAGAGAGGAGAGAGATAGAGGTAACCAAGGTGAGATGAGGGGGAATCATAAGAGGAGAGAGCAAGCTAGCCAGTAATCACTTCCTTATATGCACTCCACAGTCTGGGCCACTCAGAGATGTTCATGGAGTTATACAGAGAAGAGAAGAGGGAGGGTGGCCAGGAGGATAAAGAGGGGAATCAAAAGGAGAGAGACAGATCCAGCTAGTAATCAGTTCCCTAAGTGTTCTCCATAGTCTGGACTACACAAAGAGATTCACAGAGTTGGGTAGAGAAGAGAAGGGGGAGGGAGGAGATAGAGGCGACCTGGTGGAGAAAAAGGAGAGTCCAAAGGGGGAGAGCACAGTCAAGCTAGTAATCTCGCTCCCAAGTAAAAATGGGTACTGAAGACTGGGTTCTTAAATGTACAAAATTGATAACAAATACCTAAAAGCAAAGGTTAAAAATCTAGAGTAGAGGTTGGATTATCAAAAATACAATATTAAGAAAAAAAAAATCACAAAAATTATAAAATATATATATATGAAGTGTGGTTTAAAAAATAGGGTGTTTTTTTTAAGAAATAGTAGGTTATAAAAATGAAAAATAAGGAGCAATAGAGGACTTACAAATTTTAAAAATTAAAAAAATTAAAGAATGATAATAGTAAAAATATATGTAGATCTTTCTCAGGTGTTGTTGTGGGCAGTGTGGGGTCAGTTCATTTTCAGATAGTCCCTTGATCCGGCTTATACTTCTCAAGATCTATAGGCCCCTTCCTATGTAGTTGGTACTAACTACAGGGTTTTAATCTATTGCACCTGTCACTTCCAAGGCAGTTTCTTCTGTTTTAGCTTCTGTTTGCTGATCTCTTCAGTGTCTAATTTCTGCCCTGACACAAGGGGGCTGTGGTGGACACTTTTTTAGGCTCCCTTGTTCAGTCGTGCTGTGGGAAGGGAGTAACGCTGCAAACAAATAACACTGGCGTCTGTGGGGAGTGCTCGCAGTGTCCCGGCCACACTGGCTTTGCTCCTGCTCACCGCGTGTGTGCTTTCCCTGTCTACACTGCTTAGGCTCGAGGTTGCTCTGCTGACCTGTCTGAGGCCGGCCCTGGGACACTTGCGTGCACTTCCCAGGTCTAAGCAGCTCAGGTTCAGGCACTCGGGTAGTCCTCAGAGGCTCAGACTCGGTTGAGCCTGCGTTTTGTGCCCTTCCCAGGTCCAAGCAGCTCAGGTGACCAGGTGTTTGCTGAGCATGGTCACTGCGACTTATCACCTCCCCCATCCCTGCTGCTCGGTTTTCTGGGTATAAAACTGGTGCACCTTCTCAGGGGGATGTTGACCGTCCAGAATCCCAAGAAGTCTTGGTTAGCAATGAAGCCTGCTTGTAGTTTGGTAGATACTGCCTCTTTGGGGCTGTGATTGCCCCTTCCGGCTTTGGCTGCCCTCGCCTGCCTGTCTCCCGAGGAGGGTGGGCCGGTCCGCAGCCGGCGAGCCCTGCTCGGTCATTTGTTCTGTGAGCGGGCTTGGCGGTGTCTTAGGGCTTTTCGCAGGGTAGCTATCCCACAGTCTGGTTTGCTATCTCAAGTTAGTTCCCTCAGGTTGCCCTCGGGGCATTCAGGCCCGGTCCTTACCCTAAGCAATGCAGCCCCCGCCTCCCTGCCCAGCCCCCGCTTGCCAGTGGCAGAGGCAGGCATCTGCACTGCTTCTCTGCTAGGGGAGTTACCACTGGGCACATAATCTGTGGGCTTTACTTATTTATTTATTTTTTCCTCCCGGTTATGTTGACCTCTGCTGTTCCAAGGCTTGCCACACACTCGCCAGTGAGAGTGTTTCCTGGTGTTTGGAAACTTCTCTCTTTTTAAGACTCCCTTCCCAGCACAGAACTCCATCCCTACCTCTTTTGTCTCTCTTTTTAATTTTTATATTTTTTTCAACCTCTTTTCGAAGACAATGGGTTGCTTTTCTGGGTGTCCTCTGCCGGCATTCAGAAGTTGTTTTGTGGAATTTACTCAGCATTCAAATGTTCTTTTGATGAATTTGTTGGGGAGAAAATGGTCTCCCTATCCTATACCTCCGCCATCTTAGGACCGCCTCTCACACTCCAGTATTCTTGCCGGGAGACTTCCATGGACAGAGAAGCCTGGCAAGCTACAGTTCATGGCATCGCAAAGAGTTGAACATGACTGAGTGACTAACACATACACACACTGCTGATTTGGGATTCCATATGGCAGAAAGCAATACAACATTGCAAAAAATTTTTTTTAATATTTAAATTGTAAAGAACAGGCAGAGGAACCAGAGATCAAATTGCCAACATCCACTGGATCATGGAAAAAGCAAGAGAGTTCCAGAAAAACATCTATTTCTGCTTTATTGATTATGCCAAAGCCTTTGACTGTGTGGATCACAAGAAACTGTGGAAAATTCTGAAAGAGATGGGAATACCAGACCACCTAACCTGCCTCTTGAGAAATCTGTATGCAGGTCAGGAAGCAACAGTTAGAACTGGACATGGAACAACAGACTGGTTCCAAATAGGAAAAGGAGTACGTCAAGGCTGTATATTGTCTCCCTGCTTATTTAACTTATATGCAGAGTACATCATGAGAAACGCTGGACTGGAAGAAACACAAGCTGGAATCAAGATTGCCGGGAGAAATATCAATAACCTCAGATATGCTGATGACNATTTCAAATTTGCAGAAAGATTTCAAGATTAGTACAAGGTACTTTCATGTAAATACCATTTACTCAAACTCAGGAGTTGTTTGTTTTGCCTCATTGCTCTCTCTCTCTCTCTCCTGTATCCCGCACACATGCACACAAATACACACACATATTTTTATATCACTTTTTGGGGACATTCTATATCCCTCTCTAAACATGCCTTCGTGTCATGAGTCCTTGTCTGGTGAAGTGATCCAAATCTCATTCCTGAAGGGTCTGCACCTTTAGTTTTCTTGCCTAAATTGGATTGCTATAGTTTTCCTTTGACTTTAACTGTATTCATGAAAGTGCTAAGACGCCCTCAATTATCATGTCCAGACACGCTCCTCCCTGCTTGCCTTTTGCAGTGGTCACCAACTTCATGGTCAAGATCACCAGCCCAGCCAGCACAGTGGATACAGAAGAATAAGATGCTCAAAGAGCCCACATGGCAGTATGAACTCCAATTTGCTAGGATTTGTCATGCTTCCTGGTGAAATCATTTCTCTCTTTGGACTTATGACCTCTAAACAGCAGAGCCTAAAATCATAGCCAGGCAGGCAAATAAAACCAATGTTGAAGTCAAATTAAGAAGCACTTTTTTTTTTTTTTTTCTGTGTAAAGTAGAGTGCTGTATGTCAGGTGTACTGGTGTAAAATGGTAATGAAATTCTCAGAGCTGTGAACCCAAAGGAAGGCAGCTCTGGGTTGCAAAAAGCTACCTGTCAAGCAGTGATTAAAATTAGTGGCTGCCATTTGCAGACAGAGAAATCAATACTAATGACTGCAAGACTTGCCTTCCAGGGTAGAAACAAATGGTTCAGGGCACTGCAGTGGGCGTCCCTGCAGGGAGCTCCTCACCCAGCAGGGAACCCATGTGTGGGGGCTGCTTTTCGATGCTGGTGCCCCAGGGGCAGTCTTCAGTCAATAGGAACCCAGCAAATAAGCTGCAGGGAATTTTTTAAAAGACTGGAGTTCTGTTGTTTCTAATTTTTAATCCTTCCATTCATTTTCACTTTTAACAGATACCTGTGCTTCTATTTACCAGATAAAGTAGACAAAAATGATTGACGTTTCAGTAATAACACTACTTTCTGAATTATTGTTTTAAAAAAAAGTATTGAGAAATATATGTGTTTGGGCAGCCCTCAGAAAGAGATGCAAAAGCTTATGTGATTTGAAAAATATACCCAGAAATCTTGAGAACTGTTATTTTTTTAAATCAAAATTTCAATTTAGATAATTGCAAATTTATATGCAGTTGAAAGAAACAATACATAAATAGCCCATAAAACCTTTGCCCAGGGTCTCCTAGTGGTAAATGTCTTATAAATGTGATTGTGTAAGTTGTCACAATGAAGGAATTGACCCTGAAATGAACCACTAATCTTACTCAGATTTCCTCAGGTTTATATTTACTTGTGTGTGAGTGTTTGTGAATGTGCACCTGGATTCTATACAAATTGTGTATCTATGTCACAGTCAAGATTCTGTGGCTCAGGTGGTAAAAAATCTGCCTACAATGCAGGACACCCAGGTTCGATCCCTGGGTCAGAAAGATCCCCTGGAGAAGGGAACGGCAACCCACTTCAGTATTCTTGCCTGGAGAATGAATCCCATGGACAGAGGAGCCTGGTGGGCTACAGTTCATGGGGCCACACAGAATCAGACATGATTGACCAACTAACACTTTCACTTTCATCACCTCAGGCTCTCTCATGTTGCCATTAATAACCCCTCCATCATCATCCCTAACATGTAATCATCAGTGATCTATTTTCTATTTCTAGAATTTTGCCATTTCAAAAAATATTCCATACATGAAGCCATGTGGTATGTCACATATTGGGATGGGCATTTTCATCCAGCAAAATGTAGTTAATCCTTAGCCTTTATAAGGTTGAATTTTATTATATTATTATAATTGTATTTCATATTATATAATACAATAAATATATTATTATTATAAGTATATGTTATATTCCAATTATAAGACTATAATGGATATAGGAGCCTGGCAGGCTACAGTTCATGGGATCACAAGAGTCACATGTGACTTAAAAGAAGGAAATCCTGACAGAAACCACAACACTGATCAACCTTGAGGCCAATACATTAATTGAAATAAGCCAGTTATAGATAGACAAACATGTTTAATTCCACTTAAATGAGGTATCTACAGTTGTTATACTTGTAGAAACAGAAAGTAAAATGGTGAGTCCACAGGCTGCGTGGGAGGAAGAAGTGGGTAGCTGTTGTTTTTGAGATATAGAGCTCAGTTTTGCAGGACAAAAGAGTTCTGAACATCAGTTGCATGAATATCCTTAACATTACATCCCTGATGGCTCAGCTGGTAAATAATCCGCCTGCTATGTGGGTGACCGGGGTTCAATCCTTGGGTTGGGAAGATCCCCTGGAGAAGGGAACAACTACCCACTCCAGGATTCTGGCCTGGAGAATTCCATGGACTGTACAGTCCATGGGGTCTCAAAGAGTCAGACACAACTCAGCAACTTTCACTTCACTTCACTTCATACTTAGAATTGGTTAAGATGATAAATTTTATGTAGCTTTTTTTCACAATTAAAAAATAATCATATAAAACATATAAAAATGTATATAGATATACAGGAAAACCTATTTGTCTCAAACTATTGTAAAAAATGAAGAGGAAGCAATGCTCCCAAATTCATGGTATGAGGCCAATAACCAAGCCAAACAAAGACAGCGCAATCTGATAAAGTTACAAACTGTTTGAATCCAACCGTATGACATTCTGAAAAAGGCAAAACTAAAAAGACAGTACAAATATCATTGGTTTTCAAGGGCTGGAGGTGGAAGAGGCTGAGAGATGAGTACTCAGAACACAGAGGATTTTTAGAGAAGTGAAAATGCTGTATCTGATACTCTAATAATCAGTGCATGTCATTACATGTGTGTCCAATCCATAGAATGTACACCAGCAAGAGTGAATCTGAGTGTAAGCTATCACTGTGGGTGATTATGCTGTATCAGTCAGTGTGGGTTCATCAGTTGCAGCAAGTGCTCCCCTCTGGTGGGGGGTGTTGATGGTAGGGGAGGCCGAGGGAGGCAGGGAGCAGGAGGTATATGGGAAATCGACTGCCCTGGTGGTTCAGATGGTAAAGCGTCTGTCTACAATGTGGGAGACCCAGGTTCGATCCCTGGGTTGAGAAGATCCCCTGGAGAAGGAAATGGCAATCCACTCCAGTACTATTGCCTGGAAAACCCCATGGACAGAGGAGCCTGGAAGGCTACAGTCCATGGGGTCGCAAAGAGTCAGACACGACTGAGCGACTTCACTACATACCTTCCTCTCAATTTTGTTATGAACCTAAAAATGCCCTAAAAATAAAATCTTTGAAAAATCTGTAGAATTCATACCAGAGAGACTAATGAGTTCAAGAGAACTTGAGCTGATAGCAGGGAGAAGGGTAAAAGGAGCATGAAAGCTGAAGGATCTAAGGCAAAGGCATGAGAAAGGAGAGGCAAGTGTGAGTTAGGGGACCAATTAGGGGAAGACACATGTCTAAGCCAGTTAATCTGCACAAATGCAGTTCTAACTTTCACTCAGATTTTCTTTAATGGCCCCCAGCAAGGGACAGATGTCACTCTCATTTTCCTCCCCCTCTGTCTTCATGTTCACAAAGCCTTCTCTCATCCTGAGTAATCACAATTGTCTATTACAACTTTGTTAAGTTTTTTCATTAGAACCCAACTGTTATTGGCCTGATATAAGTGGGAATGGCTGTGCACTTGTAGGCAGCAATCTGTGGCTTGGGCAGAAATGAATACTGTGCACATTTATAAGGTGTTATGATCTCCTGGAGCACCAAGAGCAGCCACCCTGGGAAGCCTTGATGAATCAATAAGCACTCATTTTTGTGGCTGACTTTAGAGAAGTTCCAAGACATTCTTTGGGACTAAATGGACTCTTATCTGCTTGTTGAAAAGGCCTGGGAAGCTGGATCAAGCAACTCACATCAAATAAAGAGCAACTCTGTAGAGAGGCTGCTTCAGCAAGCTTACCACTTAACAAGAAAATGAAATATTTTGAAGAAAGACTTTAGGTAAGTTGAATTATTCTCTTAAAAAAATAGCAATTAACACATATAAGATGGTTGAAGAAAAATTTGAAAAGAAAGAAAATACATTTATTTTTTTCCTCTCCTGTAACAATAATAAAATAAGAATAAGACAACTCCAGATAGTGATTTAGCAGTTTTACTAAAAGCTAAAGATGAAACCATTTCAAAAATAGAAATGAGAAGGGGATACCTACATACTATATCCTTTTTAGCTAGGATCCAGAATAAGGAGAAAAAGCAGTTTAGCAAAGAAATAAGACCTTTGCCATTAGGCTGGTTTCATACTTTACCATTAAGGCTGGTTTCATAGTCTCTGTAAACCTTGGAACTAATGAAAATCAATCTAAAGAGAAAATATTTACTTATTTAATGAATAGCATATTATCTTTCGGGGCTGCCTACATCAAGCTAGGGGTAAAGAATCTGCCTGCAATGTAGGAGATGCAAGAGACTGCGGGTTTGATCCCTGGGTTGGAAAGATGCCCTGGAGTAGGAAATGGAGCCCTCTCCAGTATTCTTGCCTAGAAGATTCCATGGACAGAGGAGCCTGGCACATTATAGTCCACAGCTGTACGGTTAAGTCACTAAGTCATTTCAATTGTGTCCAACTGTTTGCGACTCCATGGACTGTAGCCCGCCAGTCTCCTCTGTCCATGGGATTCTCCAGGCAAGAATCTTGGAGTGGGTTGCCATGCCCTCCTCCAAGGGATCTTCCTGACCCAGGGAGCAAAGCTGCATTTCTTACATCTCCTGCATTGGCAGGAAGGTTCTTTACCACTAGCACCACCTGGAAAGACCCAGCTAGAGTCCATTGGGGTTCAAAGAGTTGGACATGACTGAGCAACTGAGCACACACACACATATTATCTTTCTCCATGTCCCTTGAAAGGAAGAGTATATGACTTTATACCCAGTGGTTCCAGAATGTGATTCTCAGGCCAGCAACATCATCACTTAGAACTTGTTAAAAAAATTATTTGCCTTTGCATCAAGCCTGAGAAACCAGACCAGGGAAGGGTCTTGGCAATATATAACAAGCTTCCCCATCCTGGTATTTCTTATACCTGCTAAAGTTTGAGATCTAGTGCCTTAAATCATGCCCATGTGCATGAGTGCCCACTCACTTTAGTTGTGTCTGACTCTGCAACCCTATGGACTGTAGCATACCAGGCTCCTCTGTCCATGGGATTCTCCAGGCAAGAATACTGGAGTGGGTTGCCTTTCCTTATTCAGGGATTCTTCCCAACTCGAGGATCAAACTCACCTCTGCCTGCATCTACTGCATTGCAGGCAGATTCTATACACACTGAGCCACCTGGAAAGCCCAAATCATGTCTGTATGCCATTTTAAAAAGCCTCTCTGAAGACTGTGCAAGATGGAAAATATAACTGGATTCAATGCACTTACAATTCACACTTTCAGAGAGTTGTAACTCGGGGGTTGTACAGAAACTTCCCTTACTATAGGAATACCAGCATTCACACAATGATGTTCTGGGAGACTTTCAAGCAATAAAGAAAATGGGCATGAAAAATAAGAGGGAGTTTTACCAGTTAAAATTGTCCCATTGTCCAGAATCAAGAGAATTTTCCAGGACTTTTCTCTGGGGAATCATCTTCTTCCTGAGATGTGGGATGAAAGAGATAACTTTAATCCTATACATACCAAAGCAACGTAAATTCAAAGAAGCTCTGTAGTTGACAGACCTGTGTTTGGACAGCAGCTTAGCTGCTAATGTTTGTTATGGTGACATCGTATATACAGTTGTCCCCAAGGGGTTGATTTTAGGACCCCTGCAGATACCAAAGTCCCTGGATGCCCACGTTCCTTATATAAAACCCTAGCAGATTCAACGTTCCATCTTTGCTAGTTCTGCATCCAAGGATTCAACAAATCTCAGATGCATTTTCCAACTGATTTGCAGTTGTGAAAACTGCCAATTGGAGGGCTGGTTCCATTCACTATTTTCTTTCTTATTTATGGCTTTTAATGGTTTTTCCTTAATTTCCTGTGTATGAAGACTTAGTGATTCTGGGAGTTTTTCCCTTTCCCCATTCCTCCCATAATGCTCCAAAATTCTTTAAGCATATCATCTTCTTCCTGAGATGTGGGATGAAAGAGATAACTTTAATCCTATACATACCAAAGCAACGTAAATTCAAAGAAGCTCTGTAGTTGACAGACCTGTGGTTGGACAGCAGCTTAGCTGCTAATGTTTGTTATGGTGACATCGTATATACAGTTGTCCCCAAGGGGTTGATTTTAGGACCCCTGCAGATACCAAAGTCCCTGGATGCCCACGTTCCTTATATAAAACCCTAGTAGATTCAACGTTCCATCTTTGCTAGTTCTGCATCCAAGGATTCAACAAATCTCAGATGCATTTTCCAACTGATTTGCAGTTGTGAAAACTGCCAATTGGAGGGCTGGTTCCATTCACTATTTTCTTTCTTATTTATGGCTTTTAATGGTTTTTCCTTAATTTCCTGTGTATGAAGACTTAGTGATTCTGGGAGTTTTTTCCTTTCCCCATTCCTCTCATAATGCTCCAATATACTTCAGCTTGCTTAAAGAATTTTTAAAAACATTTAAAAAAATGATGCAAATGAACTTGTATACAAAATAGAAGTAGACTCACAGGCATAGGAGACAAACTTAGGGTTACCAAAGGGGTTGGGAGAAGGGATAAAATAGGAATTTGGAATTAGCATATACACTACTACATATGAAATAGATGAACAACAGGACCTACTGTATAGCACAGGGAACTATGCTGAATATTCTGTATTACCCTATAAAGGAAAAGAAACTGAGTGTGTGTGTGTATATATATATATATATATATATATATATATATAAAATTGAATCGCTTTGCTGTACACCTGAAACTAATATTGTAAATCAACTATACTTCAATTTTAAAAAGGTTTTTTTGTACCTGGTGAGAGCAATTTAAATTAATATTCCCATAAAAGTGAGATTTTATGTCACATACCATAAAACAGTCCTGCTAAAATACACAGTTCAGTGGATTTTATTATATTTAGAGAGTTGTGCAGGCATGGCCGCTAATTCTATAACCAAGAATTGCAGCAGTTTCCCAATTCCTATGGAACATGTTGTTTCTCTTTAGGGTCCTCAGGACGAAGCTTCCAAGAGTGGAGTGAATTCAGGTCCATATGATGGCACCTGGATTGCAGACTACCAAAAGCAGTAAGTAAATCTGAAAAGCACAATAGCATCAACCAGACAGGCTTCCCAGTTGGCTCAGTGATAAAGAATCTGCCTGCCAATACAGGAGATGTGGGTTCCATCCCTGGGTCACGAAGATCCTGGAGAAGGCAATGGCAACCCACTCCAGCATTCCTGCCTGGGAAATCCCCTGGACAGAGGAGCCTGGCGGGCTACCATCCATGGGGTCTCAAAGAACTGAACACAACTTAGCGAATGAAAAACAACAACCACCAACCAGATAAAAGCTTGAGCTTTACAGTCAACCCTCTGTAGTTATGGCTTTCACATCTAGGGATTCAATCAATTCCAGATCTAGCTTATTTGCAAAACCATTACAGAAAGTTCCAAAAATTTGAATTTGCTGCATTTGGGCACAGGTTTATACAGCATTTACATTGTGTTTACTACTATTGACATGGCATTTCCCTGCATTAAGCATTATAAATAATCTAGAGATGATTCAAAGTCTATGGAAGGATGTGTATGGATTTTATCCAGATAGAGCACCATTTTCTAGAAAGGATTTGAGCATGCTGGATTTTGTTCTGTGTAGGAATCCTCGAGCTAAGCCCCTGTGGATGCCAAGAGATGAACAACTGTACTTTGTGTACTAATCCATGAGCAGAGATATTCCAGATGAATACAGGAATTGGCATGATTTTCACTCCTCTTTGTGTATATATTCTCTAAGATTTAGAGAAATATGCCAATCTTTTAAACCTCACAGAAGCAAGAGTAAAAATGAAGAGAACGCAAACTTCTTTTTTTCCCAGATGTTTCTTATTAGCTACTTCTTATCGGTCAGGCAAGAAAGCTGCCAAGAATCAAGGGCCCATTAGGAGGAAATGTCCTGAAGCACAGGTTTGGGTCTTCAGCATGAGGGAGACCAGTTGTCTGTCTCCGCTCCCTGCACCCCTCACCTCCTTCTGGATGCAGGATGTCTCCTCTGAGTTAAGATCTGTGACCCTGCCAAGTTTCATCTGGCCAAATTCTGTCAGCTTTGATCCTGCATAATTGTTTGGGGATCTTGTCTCTGAATCCAGATGACAAATCCTACAAACACAGTCGGAATATCTGAGCTTTCCTGGGACTGCTGGAGCCCATTCAGCCAGATACAGTCCAATATATTTACCTGGGAAACAGGCAGAAGGAGATTCATTTTGATAAAACACAGAGCAAGGGAGTTTGATATTAATATAAATGAAAATAGATAGATATAAACCGTGGCAGACTTTGCTGTCTGGTCTCTGAGGCATAAGTAAGAGCAATTGCTTCAAACTGCTTGATCAACATAGCAAGCTACAAGGTCACCCCCGACACTGAAGAGGCCAGGGTTTCTGAGGGACACTCAGCATCCAGACCCTTATTGCAAAAGCCGTGCTGGGTGCCTGCTGTGTTAGAACTCTTCATACATGAGAACCGTGTATCTGGGCCCAAGTTTCTGTCATGCAGCAGGGCAAGCAACGCTTGCACATTTGCACAGAGACCCTGGGATCAGCCAAGGGCTTCCCTGGAAGCTCACCAGTAAAGAATCCTCCTTAAGAAATTACAAATAGAACTGCCTTATGACCCAGCAATCCCACTGCTGGGCATACACACCGAGGAAACCAGAATAGAAAGAGACACATGTACCTCAATGTTCATCGCAGCACTGTTTATAATAGCCAGGACATGGAAACAACCTAGATGTCCATCAGTGGATGAATGGATAAGAAAGCTGTGGTACATATACACAATGGAGTATTACTCAGCCATTAAAAAGAATACATTTGAATCAGTTCTAATAAGATGGATGAAACTGGAACCGATTATACAGAGTGAAATAAGCCAGAAAGAAAAACACCAATACAGTATACTAACACATATATATGGAATTTAGAAAGATGGTAATGAGGACCCTGTATGCAAGACCGCAAAAGAGACACAGATGTGTAGAGTGGACTTTTGGACTCTGAGGGAGAGGGAGAGGGAGAGGGAAAGGGTGGGATGAATTGGGAGAATAACATTGAAATATGTTTACTATCATGTAAGAAACGAATCGTCAGTCTATGTTCAATGCAGGATGCAGGATGCTTGAGGTTGGTGTATGGGGATGATCCGGAGGGATGATGTGGGGTGGGAGGTGAGAGGGGGGTTCATGTTTGGGAGTTCATGTACACCCATGAAGGATTCATGTCAATGTATGCCAAAACCAATACAGTACTGTAAAGTAAAAAAAAAAAAAAAAAGAATCCTCCTGCAATATAGGAGAAGGGGATTCAATCCCTGGGTCAGGACAATCTCCTGGAGAAGGAAATGGCAACCCACTCCAGTATTCTTGCCTAGAAAATCCCACAGATGGGGGAGCCTGGCAGGCTACAGTCCATGGAGTCACAAAGAGTCAGACATAACTGAAGGGACTTAGCATGCATGCAGGAGGTCATCCAAAGGATCTAAATCCTTTTATCTCAAATCAGAAGAGAATTTGAAAGGGTTTGGATGATAAGGACACCAATTGTCATTATCTGAATGGCAGTGGAGCCAAGCAAGACATGGACTTCCTGGTTTTTCAGGTTGACAAAAGAGCGAAAGTAGCATATGTTAGAGACTTAGCAAAATGAAAATTTAGACACACTTATTGTAGAGCCTATGGAGAAGGAAATGACAACCTACTCCAGCATTCTTGCATGGAGAATTCCCATGGACAGAGGAACCTGGCGGGCTACAGTCCATGGGGTCACAAAGTCAGACACGATAGATCACACACCTACACTGAGAGCCTAAGAGCCAGACACCATTAAACTACTTCCAAATGTGCATTGATAAGACGTTTGAAGATGTATGTTGCTACATGATTTTCCTTTAAGAAGGGGGTCTTAAGTTATTTGTTTTCTAAGAACTAACTTAAAGTTATTTGTTTTGCATCTAAGAAGCATCCTGAGTGTTCATTCATTTGTCCACTCATTTATTTATTCACACATCCATTAAATGTTACAAAACTATTAGTACCATATTCTCTGCTCCGTGTGGTTAGTGGGGAGCAATGAGGCATGGATCTCTGTGTGGAGCAGTCATGGGATACCTAGAGGGGAATTTCAACATAATATTTAGGAAGTTCAAGCCGATCCTAAAGTTCTCTTGGATTCCCTCCCCAACCCTGCACTTCTTAAAATGTTTTTTTCTCCTATTGATTGACCTATCCACCCTGAAGAATGGAAATATTAATTATTGACACTCTGACAAAAAATAGCAATGATATATTAACTTTTCCCTTCCAAATTCAAGGAACTAATATCCAATATGAAAGCTCAATTTCATTTACAAAGAGAAAAATTTCCCCTAATTCTCAATTTTTTAATATTTTTAACCCACAAGGAAATAAAATATTATTTGAATACAATTTGGAAAATAGATAAATCTTTCTTAACACCGCTCTTGAATTATCAAATTTCATATGAAAACATTTCTATTTTGAACATTTAAGGATTTGAGCCCAAGCTATACTGGATTTAAATATGCAAGTGTAGTAGTATCACTGTTATACATTTTCTTCCTAAGTGGATGTGATTAATTTTGTCATTTAAGAGAGCTCCTGAAAATCACCATCAAGCTAAATCACTTTAACTTTATGACAGAAGAAAACATTAACTGTAATCTTATTCACACTGCTTTTCCAGGTGTCCAAGTCTATCATGAAATTCTGTGATCTTCAATCATCGCTTTGAAGTACAAATGTCCTGAATAGCTCGGTCTTGTGCTCCAGCTGGAGAAGGCAATAGCACCCCACTCCAGTACTCTTGCCTGGAGAATTCCCATGAATGGAGGAGCCTGGTAGGCTGCAGTCCATGCTAAGGGTCAGACCCGACTGAGTGACTTCCCTTTCACTTTTGACTTTCATGCATTGGAGAAGGAAATGGCAACCCACTCCAGTGTTCTTGCCTGGAGAATCCCAGGGACGGGGGAGCCTGGTGGGCTTCCGTCTATGGGGTCACACAGAGTCAGACACAACTGAAGTGACTTAGCAGTAGCAGGGCTCCACCTTCCTCTGAGACAGGACACTGGGAGGCGCTAATATATGACAGATTTTAATCTATCTTTTTTAGCATTCACATTTTTAATAAGGTCTCTTCTGCTGCTACATCTATTATAACAGCATTTTGAAGTTTGAATATGATGTTGTATTTAGTCTGAATATGTGAGGAGCCCAAGAGCACAATGAGGTATAATTAACGTTCTCTTCTTTCAGACAACGCATCCAACCATATGAAGCATGGAGCTGGATGGTCAGACGTAAGCAATTTGAATATACAAACAAGTCAGGGATATATGCAAGGCAGGATATTTGCAGGAATAATCACTAATAGATAAAATAAAGCTTGCCAAATAACATCAGGAAAAACTAAAATTTTGGAAGGACACTACAATGCCAGAGACAGACATAAAACCACCATATGTTGTGATGTTTAATTATATGCAAGTTGCCAAGCATCGTCAAGGATGCTGGTCTTAATCCACTCCTAAAAGTAGATTTGAACATCTGTGCCTCTATTTCTGCTTCGCAAGTAAGTGCATCTGTACCATTTTTCTAGATTTTACATATAAACCTCATTTTACGATGTTTGTTTTTCTCTTTCTGATGTACAATGGTCTCTAGGTCTATCAATATCTTTGCGCATGGCACTATTTCATTCCTTTTTATGGCTGAGTAATATTCCATTGTGTATATATGCCACATTTTCTCTTTCCATTCCTTTATGGATGAACATTTAGGTTGCTTCTATGTCATGGCTATTGTAAATAGTGCAGTGAACACACGTATCTTTTTAAATTATGGTTTTCTCCTTGGACAGCAAGGATATCAAACCAGTCACTTCTAAAGGAAAGCAACCCTGAATATTCACTGAAAGGACTGAGGCTGAAGCTGAAACTCCAATACTTTGGCCACTTGATGTGAAGAGCTGACTCACTGGAAAAGATCCTGATGCTGGGAAAGATTGAAGGCAGAAGGAGAAGGGGATGATAGAGGATGAGATGGTTGGATGGCATCACTGACCCAGTGAACATGAGTTTGAGCAAACTCTGGGAGATGGTGAAGGGCAGGCTAGCCTGGCGTCCTGCAGTCCATGGGGCTGCAAAGGGTCAGCCACGACTGAGTGACTGAACAGCAACAACAAGGTATATATCCAGGAGAGAGACTGTTGGGTCATACGGTAGTTCTATTTTTCATTTTTTGAGGAACCGCCATACTGTTCTCCATAGTGGCTTTACCAATTTACACTCCAATGAATAGTTAAGAGGGTTCCCTTTTCTCTACAAACTTTCCAGCATTTATTATTTGTAGACTTTTGGATGATGGCTATTTCTGACTGATGTGAAGTGATACCTGATTGTAATTTTGATTTGCATTTCTCTAATAATTAGGGATTATAATTATAATAATTATATATAAAATATAAAACTATCATATATGCTATATATAAAATATAAAGCTACTATCTAGTTAGATAATAATCAGTGATTATAATAACAATAATTAGTGATTCAAGCACCTTTTCATGTGTTTGTTGATCACCTGTATGTCTTCTTTGGAGAAATTTCTATTTGGGTCTTCTGCTCATATTTTCTTTCTTTCTTTTTTCTTTTTTTTTAGCTTCATGAGCAGTTTATGAGGCTTCCCAGGTGGGACAGTGGTAAAGAATCCTCCTTCCAATGCAGGGGATGCAGGTTTGATCCTGGGTCAGGAAGATCTCCTGGAGAAGGAAATGGCTACCTGCTCCAGTACTCTTTCCTGGAAAATTTTTATGGACAGAGGAGCCTAGTGGGCTACAGTCTATGGGGTTGCAAAAAATTAGAAATAACTGAGAGTGTGCACACACACACACACATGCAAGTTGTTTGTATATTTTGGAGATTAATCCCTTGTCAATTGCTTCATTTGCAAATATTTTCTCCCATTCTGAGGACTGTGTTCTTGTTTTGCTTATGGTTTCCTTTGCTGTGCTGAAGTTTTAATTAGGTGCTCTGATTTGTTTTTGTTTTCATTTTCATTATTCTAGGAGATAGCAAAGCATAAATAGAGACACAGATGTAGAGAAGAAACTTATGGATACCAAGGAGTAAAGAGAGTGGTTGGATGAGTTGGGAGACTGGGACCAACATATACATACTGCTAACCCTGACGCTAGGAAAGACTGAAGGCAGGAGGTGAAGGGGACAACAGAGGATGAGATGGTTGGATGGCATCACCGACTCAATGGACATGAATTTGAGTAAACTCAGGGAGTTGTTGATGGACAGGGAAGCCTGGCATGCTGCAGTCCATAAGGTCANCCCAAGAGCACAATGAGGTATAATTAACGTTCTCTTCTTTCAGACAACGCATCCAACCATATGAAGTATGGAGCTGGATGGTCAGACGTAAGCAATTTGAATATACAAACAAGTCAGGGATATATGCAAGGCAGGATATTTGCAGGAATAATCACTAATAGATAAAATAAAGCTTGCCAAATAACATCAGGAAAAACTAAAATTTTGGAAGGACACTACAATGCCAGAGACAGACATAAAACCACCATATGTTGTGATGTTTAATTATATGCAAGTTGCCAAGCATCGTCAAGGATGCTGGTCTTAATCCACTCCTAAAAGTAGATTTGAACATCTGTGCCTCTATTTCTGCTTCGCAAGTAAGTGCATCTGTACCATTTTTCTAGATTTTACATATAAACCTCATTTTACGATGTTTGTTTTTCTCTTTCTGATGTACAATGGTCTCTAGGTCTATCAATATCTTTGCGCATGGCACTATTTCATTCCTTTTTATGGCTGAGTAATATTCCATTGTGTATATATGCCACATTTTCTCTTTCCATTCCTTTATGGATGAACATTTAGGTTGCTTCTATGTCATGGCTATTGTAAATAGTGCAGTGAACACACGTATCTTTTTAAATTATGGTTTTCTCCTTGGACAGCAAGGATATCAAACCAGTCACTTCTAAAGGAAAGCAACCCTGAATATTCACTGAAAGGACTGAGGCTGAAGCTGAAACTCCAATACTTTGGCCACTTGATGTGAAGAGCTGACTCACTGGAAAAGATCCTGATGCTGGGAAAGATTGAAGGCAGAAGGAGAAGGGGATGATAGAGGATGAGATGGTTGGATGGCATCACTGACCCAGTGAACATGAGTTTGAGCAAACTCTGGGAGATGGTGAAGGGCAGGCTAGCCTGGCGTCCTGCAGTCCATGGGGCTGCAAAGGGTCAGCCACGACTGAGTGACTGAACAGCAACAACAAGGTATATATCCAGGAGAGAGACTGTTGGGTCATACGGTAGTTCTATTTTTCATTTTTTGAGGAACCGCCATACTGTTCTCCATAGTGGCTTTACCAATTTACACTCCAATGAATAGTTAAGAGGGTTCCCTTTTCTCTACAAACTTTCCAGCATTTATTATTTGTAGACTTTTGGATGATGGCTATTTCTGACTGATGTGAAGTGATACCTGATTGTAATTTTGATTTGCATTTCTCTAATAATTAGGGATTATAATTATAATAATTATATATAAAATATAAAACTATCATATATGCTATATATAAAATATAAAGCTACTATCTAGTTAGATAATAATCAGTGATTATAATAACAATAATTAGTGATTCAAGCACCTTTTCATGTGTTTGTTGATCACCTGTATGTCTTCTTTGGAGAAATTTCTATTTGGGTCTTCTGCTCATATTTTCTTTCTTTCTTTTTTCTTTTTTTTTAGCTTCATGAGCAGTTTATGAGGCTTCCCAGGTGGGACAGTGGTAAAGAATCCTCCTTCCAATGCAGGGGATGCAGGTTTGATCCTGGGTCAGGAAGATCTCCTGGAGAAGGAAATGGCTACCTGCTCCAGTACTCTTTCCTGGAAAATTTTTATGGACAGAGGAGCCTAGTGGGCTACAGTCTATGGGGTTGCAAAAAATTAGAAATAACTGAGAGTGTGCACACACACACACACATGCAAGTTGTTTGTATATTTTGGAGATTAATCCCTTGTCAATTGCTTCATTTGCAAATATTTTCTCCCATTCTGAGGACTGTGTTCTTGTTTTGCTTATGGTTTCCTTTGCTGTGCTGAAGTTTTAATTAGGTGCTCTGATTTGTTTTTGTTTTCATTTTCATTATTCTAGGAGATAGCAAAGCATAAATAGAGACACAGATGTAGAGAAGAAACTTATGGATACCAAGGAGTAAAGAGAGTGGTTGGATGAGTTGGGAGACTGGGACCAACATATACATACTGCTAACCCTGACGCTAGGAAAGACTGAAGGCAGGAGGTGAAGGGGACAACAGAGGATGAGATGGTTGGATGGCATCACCGACTCAATGGACATNTTTTAATTAGGTGCTCTGATTTGTTTTTGTTTTCATTTTCATTATTCTAGGAGATAGCAAAGCATAAATAGAGACACAGATGTAGAGAAGAAACTTATGGATACCAAGGAGTAAAGAGAGTGGTTGGATGAGTTGGGAGACTGGGACCAACATATACATACTGCTAACCCTGACGCTAGGAAAGACTGAAGGCAGGAGGTGAAGGGGACAACAGAGGATGAGATGGTTGGATGGCATCACCGACTCAATGGACATGAATTTGAGTAAACTCAGGGAGTTGTTGATGGACAGGGAAGCCTGGCATGCTGCAGTCCATAAGGTCACAAAGTGTCAGACACGACTGAGTGACTGAACTGAACTGATGGCTGATTCACTTTGCTGTACAGCAGGAACTAACACAACATTGTAAAGCACTTATATGCCAATAAAAATTTAATTAAAAACATTTTTAAAGTAGATTTCACCAAAAAAACCCTCAAAACAAACAAAAGCTATCTGAAGAGTTGAATATGTTAATTACCTTGTTCATACTAATCATTGTATGCATTTCAATGTGTATATAAAATCATGGTGTAGACCTTAAATATGCTTAACTTTTCTTAAATTTCTTATTATAAATTATTAAAAAGTAGCCACAATTCATAGTCTCTTTGGCATCTCAAGTGATTTAAGGTGTTTGTGCTGGAACTAAGTTGCCCTTCCACAGGGCTGGTTTCAGAGTTAGGATGTGATCTATGAACAATGTAAGATAATTTATTCTGTAATATTTTATGCTGTTTTGTGCCATTTTGAAATTATGTCAAGGACTTTCAATTTGATTTATTTCCTAAGTTTCAAAATCCACTATATTTGAGGAAAGAACAAAACCTTTTGGCACTACGCAACTGCTAACAAATTCATCTCAGATATTCCATTGAGTACCTGTAGAAAAGCCTGAGGATGTGAGGGATTCAGTCATATGTTAGACATCAGACATACTCCAGTATGTCAGACTCAGGGGGCAACCAGCCAAGAACATACCTGCCTTGGATACCCCAATGGACAGACAGAATCTCTCTGCAACTTGCTGTGATATCATGGTATTTTAACATTAATCATGAAAAAATTACTTTGATTTTTTTGCTGGATGTTTAATTAACTTAACTGATAATGGCTGTCTGACAAAAAGAAAAGAATCCTTTGGAAAACTGAAAATTTAATAGGAAATTTTATTAAATGTGTCATTTTGATTTGCAACCTTATTATGAAATTTTAAAAATTCATATTCTACATTTGGATTTTCCATATGTTTCCTTAATAAGTGGCAATAAAAATAGAATTTTAATAAGCATGTAGCCTCCCATCATTTTTATGTTTTATTTAATTAAATATTTCTTGCTTGGTAAATCATATAATCCTGTTCATACTGATCCTGGTATGGGTGTTTTCCCCTTAGATGTTTGTTGAATTCTATTGCATCTTTGTGTTTCCAGATAGAACTAGTGGTAAAGAACTTGCTTGCCAACTCAGGAGACATAAGAGACACGGGTTCCATTCCTAGATTTGGAAGATCTCTTGGAGGAGGAAATGGCAACCTACTCCTGTATTCTTGCTTGGAGAATCCCCATGGACAGAGGAGCCTTGTGGGCTACAGTCCATAGGGTCACAGAGAGTCACATATGACTAAGGGATGGAGCACTTTGTCTCTTTAATACACNCTAGAGGGGAATTTCAACATAATATTTAGGAAGTTCAAGCCGATCCTAAAGTTCTCTTGGATTCCCTCCCCAACCCTGCACTTCTTAAAATGTTTTTTTCTCCTATTGATTGACCTATCCACCCTGAAGAATGGAAATATTAATTATTGACACTCTGACAAAAAATAGCAATGATATATTAACTTTTCCCTTCCAAATTCAAGGAACTAATATCCAATATGAAAGCTCAATTTCATTTACAAAGAGAAAAATTTCCCCTAATTCTCAATTTTTTAATATTTTTAACCCACAAGGAAATAAAATATTATTTGAATACAATTTGGAAAATAGATAAATCTTTCTTAACACCGCTCTTGAATTATCAAATTTCATATGAAAACATTTCTATTTTGAACATTTAAGGATTTGAGCAAAAGCTATACTGGATTTAAATATGCAAGTGTAGTAGTATCACTGTTATACATTTTCTTCCTAAGTGGATGTGATTAATTTTGTCATTTAAGAGAGCTCCTGAAAATCACCATCAAGCTAAATCACTTTAACTTTATGACAGAAGAAAACATTAACTGTAATCTTATTCACACTGCTTTTCCAGGTGTCCAAGTCTATCATGAAATTCTGTGATCTTCAATCATCGCTTTGAAGTACAAATGTCCTGAATAGCTCGGTCTTGTGCTCCAGCTGGAGAAGGCAATAGCACCCCACTCCAGTACTCTTGCCTGGAGAATTCCCATGAATGGAGGAGCCTGGTAGGCTGCAGTCCATGCTAAGGGTCAGACCCGACTGAGTGACTTCCCTTTCACTTTTGACTTTCATGCATTGGAGAAGGAAATGGCAACCCACTCCAGTGTTCTTGCCTGGAGAATCCCAGGGACGGGGGAGCCTGGTGGGCTTCCGTCTATGGGGTCACACAGAGTCAGACACAACTGAAGTGACTTAGCAGTAGCAGGGCTCCACCTTCCTCTGAGACAGGACACTGGGAGGCGCTAATATATGACAGATTTTAATCTATCTTTTTTAGCATTCACATTTTTAATAAGGTCTCTTCTGCTGCTACATCTATTATAACAGCATTTTGAAGTTTGAATATGATGTTGTATTTAGTCTGAATATGTGAGGAACCCAAGAGCACAATGAGGTATAATTAACGTTCTCTTCTTTCAGACAACGCATCCAACCATATGAAGTATGGAGCTGGATGGTCAGACGTAAGCAATTTGAATATACAAACAAGTCAGGGATATATGCAAGGCAGGACATTTGCAGGAATAATCACTAATAGATAAAATAAAGCTTGCCAAATAACATCAGGAAAAACTAAAATTTTGGAAGGACACTACAATGCCAGAGACAGACATAAAACCACCATATGTTGTGATGTTTAATTATATGCAAGTTGCCAAGCATCGTCAAGGATGCTGGTCTTAATCCACTCCTAAAAGTAGATTTGAACATCTGTGCCTCTATTTCTGCTTCGCAAGTAAGTGCATCTGTACCATTTTTCTAGATTTTACATATAAACCTCATTTTACGATGTTTGTTTTTCTCTTTCTGATGTACAATGGTCTCTAGGTCTATCAATATCTTTGCGCATGGCACTATTTCATTCCTTTTTATGGCTGAGTAATATTCCATTGTGTATATATGCCACATTTTCTCTTTCCATTCCTTTATGGATGAACATTTAGGTTGCTTCTATGTCATGGCTATTGTAAATAGTGCAGTGAACACACGTATCTTTTTAAATTATGGTTTTCTCCTTGGACAGCAAGGATATCAAACCAGTCACTTCTAAAGGAAAGCAACCCTGAATATTCACTGAAAGGACTGAGGCTGAAGCTGAAACTCCAATACTTTGGCCACTTGATGTGAAGAGCTGACTCACTGGAAAAGATCCTGATGCTGGGAAAGATTGAAGGCAGAAGGAGAAGGGGATGATAGAGGATGAGATGGTTGGATGGCATCACTGACCCAGTGAACATGAGTTTGAGCAAACTCTGGGAGATGGTGAAGGGCAGGCTAGCCTGGCGTCCTGCAGTCCATGGGGCTGCAAAGGGTCAGCCACGACTGAGTGACTGAACAGCAACAACAAGGTATATATCCAGGAGAGAGACTGTTGGGTCATACGGTAGTTCTATTTTTCATTTTTTGAGGAACCGCCATACTGTTCTCCATAGTGGCTTTACCAATTTACACTCCAATGAATAGTTAAGAGGGTTCCTTTTTCTCTACAAACTTTCCAGCATTTATTATTTGTAGACTTTTGGATGATGGCTATTTCTGACTGATGTGAAGTGATACCTGATTGTAATTTTGATTTGCATTTCTCTAATAATTAGGGATTATAATTATAATAATTATATATAAAATATAAAACTATCATATATGCTATATATAAAATATAAAGCTACTATCTAGTTAGATAATAATCAGTGATTATAATGACAATAATTAGTGATTCAAGCACCTTTTCATGTGTTTGTTGATCACCTGTATGTCTTCTTTGGAGAAATTTCTATTTGGGTCTTCTGCTCATATTTTCTTTCTTTCTTTTTTCTTTTTTTTTAGCTTCATGAGCAGTTTATGAGGCTTCCCAGGTGGGACAGTGGTAAAGAATCCTCCTTCCAATGCAGGGGATGCAGGTTTGATCCTGGGTCAGGAAGATCTCCTGGAGAAGGAAATGGCTACCTGCTCCAGTACTCTTTCCTGGAAAATTTTTATGGACAGAGGAGCCTAGTGGGCTACAGTCTATGGGGTTGCAAAAAATTAGAAATAACTGAGAGTGTGCACACACACACACACATGCAAGTTGTTTGTATATTTTGGAGATTAATCCCTTGTCAATTGCTTCATTTGCAAATATTTTCTCCCATTCTGAGGACTGTGTTCTTGTTTTGCTTATGGTTTCCTTTGCTGTGCTGAAGTTTTAATTAGGTGCTCTGATTTGTTTTTGTTTTCATTTTCATTATTCTAGGAGATAGCAAAGCATAAATAGAGACACAGATGTAGAGAAGAAACTTATGGATACCAAGGAGTAAAGAGAGTGGTTGGATGAGTTGGGAGACTGGGACCAACATATACATACTGCTAACCCTGACGCTAGGAAAGACTGAAGGCAGGAGGTGAAGGGGACAACAGAGGATGAGATGGTTGGATGGCATCACCGACTCAATGGACATGAATTTGAGTAAACTCAGGGAGTTGTTGATGGACAGGGAAGCCTGGCATGCTGCAGTCCATAAGGTCACAAAGTGTCAGACACGACTGAGTGACTGAACTGAACTGATGGCTGATTCACTTTGCTGTACAGCAGGAACTAACACAACATTGTAAAGCACTTATATGCCAATAAAATTTTAATTAAAAACATTTTTAAAGTAGATTTCACCAAAAAAACCCTCAAAACAAACAAAAGCTATCTGAAGAGTTGAATATGTTAATTACCTTGTTCATACTAATCATTGTATGCATTTCAATGTGTATATAAAATCATGGTGTAGACCTTAAATATGCTTAACTTTTCTTAAATTTCTTATTATAAATTATTAAAAAGTAGCCACAATTCATAGTCTCTTTGGCATCTCAAGTGATTTAAGGTGTTTGTGCTGGAACTAAGTTGCCCTTCCACAGGGCTGGTTTCAGAGTTAGGATGTGATCTATGAACAATGTAAGATAATTTATTCTGTAATATTTTATGCTGTTTTGTGCCATTTTGAAATTATGTCAAGGACTTTCAATTTGATTTATTTCCTAAGTTTCAAAATCCACTATATTTGAGGAAAGAACAAAACCTTTTGGCACTACGCAACTGCTAACAAATTCATCTCAGATATTCCATTGAGTACCTGTAGAAAAGCCTGAGGATGTGAGGGATTCAGTCATATGTTAGACATCAGACATACTCCAGTATGTCAGACTCAGGGGGCAACCAGCCAAGAACATACCTGCCTTGGATACCCCAATGGACAGACAGAATCTCTCTGCAACTTGCTGTGATATCATGGTATTTTAACATTAATCATGAAAAAATTACTTTGATTTTTTTGCTGGATGTTTAATTAACTTAACTGATAATGGCTGTCTGACAAAAAGAAAAGAATCCTTTGGAAAACTGAAAATTTAATAGGAAATTTTATTAAATGTGTCATTTTGATTTGCAACCTTATTATGAAATTTTAAAAATTCATATTCTACATTTGGATTTTCCATATGTTTCCTTAATAAGTGGCAATAAAAATAGAATTTTAATAAGCATGTAGCCTCCCATCATTTTTATGTTTTATTTAATTAAATATTTCTTGCTTGGTAAATCATATAATCCTGTTCATATTGATCCTGGTATGGGTGTTTTCCCCTTAGATGTTTGTTGAATTCTATTGCATCTTTGTGTTTCCAGATAGAACTAGTGGTAAAGAACTTGCTTGCCAACTCAGGAGACATAAGAGACACGGGTTCCATTCCTAGATTTGGAAGATCTCTTGGAGGAGGAAATGGCAACCTACTCCTGTATTCTTGCTTGGAGAATCCCCATGGACAGAGGAGCCTTGTGGGCTACAGTCCATAGGGTCACAGAGAGTCACATATGACTAAGGGATGGAGCACTTTGTCTCTTTAATACACATTTTTGTTGTTGTTATTAATTGTCAAAAACTACTTAAGTATCACTTTTCATTCTAGTTTTATTTTAAATATTCCCATTCTGTTTTATGGTTTTCAAGAAGCTTGATTTGTCAATATAGATAGAGAAATTTTACATAAGAAGAATAGAAGAATGTAATGTGAACTGAAGATGAAATACATCACCATTCTAGACACCTTGCTCTGGCCTCCAGTGACGGGAGGTTGGGGAAGAGATGGAGTTGAGATGGGGGCTATAATTACAGCAGTGTTTGGTCAGTCTTGAGCTCCTATGGGTGAGGTAGACGAGATCGATCCTTTCTTACAATTAAGGAGACCTGATTTCTGCTCATGGGCATAACCTCCAACTACAACAGAGCAAGGTACATTTTTCTTTGGACTTGTGTTTGTCATATGTTGTCATTTGACCTATGCTTAGATTTATGTTCTGTATGTGTCTCCAAATAAACAATAGAATTACTCTATGTAGTTCTACTTTTCATATTTTTAAGAGTTTTTCCTATTTGCTTGTCGCATTATGGTGTGCATATGTGTGTTTGTAAAAATGAAAATTTAAGGGTTTAGGAAATGTACCTTCTGAATATCATTTTTATTTCCCACTCTCAAATTATTACAGTAATTTTATGCTTCATTTTCTAAGATGGCATGTACATGGCTACACATATGCGTGCATGTGCACACACACACACACACACACAATTCCATGTAGGTCCTGCATCTGAGGGATTCATATCTCAGTAAATGGAATCCAGTTTGGTATCATAGGAAATTTGAGACCTTTGGATGTTTTGTTTGGCCTATTTTGTGAACAATTAAGAATATTCAATCTATCTTAGATTCCCTGCTTAGTGATTTTTGAAACATTAAGACTGATATCCAGTTGTGTGGGGTGGTGTCTTAATAAGTAGTTTTTTACTTTTTATTTATTTTTTTAAAATAGCTTATTTATTTTGGGAGTATAGCTGATTTGTAATAGTGTGTTAGTTTCAGATGTGCAGCATAGTGATGCATATGTTCATTCTTTTTCAAATTCTTTTCCCATACAGGTTTTCACAGAGTGTTGAGCAGAGTTCCTTGTGTGTTACAGTAGGTCCCTGTGGGTTGCCTGTTTTTATATATAGTAATGTGTGTATGTTCATCTCAGGTTTCTAATTGCTCCCCTCTGCTACCTCTCCCCTTTGGTAACCATATGTTTGTTTTTGAAATCCACAAGCCTGCTTCTGTTTTGTAAATAAATTCATTTATATCTTTTTTAAAATTACATTTCACATGTGAATGATGGGCTTCCCTGGTAGCTCAGCTGGTAAGGAATCTGCCTGCAATGAGGGAGACCTGGGTTCAATCCCCAGGTTAGGAAGATCCCCTGCAGAAGGGAACAGCTACCCATTCCAGTATTCTGGCCTAGAGAATTCCAAGGACTGTATAGTCCAGGGGGTCGAAAAGAGTCTGACATGACTGAGCGACTTTCACTTTATGAATGATACCATATGATATCTGTCTTTCTCCGTCTGACTTACTTCACTTAGTATGATAATCTCAAGGTCTATCCAAGTTGCTGCAAATAGTATTTTTTCATTCATTTTAATGGCTGTGTAATATTTCATTGTACATATGTGTCACATCTTCTGTATCCATTCCTCTGTTGATGGACATTTAGGCTGCTTCCATATCCTGGCTATTGTAAATAGTGGTGCAAAAAATACTTGGTGAATGTATCATTTTGAATTATAACTTTCTCTAGATAGACACCCAGAAATGGGATTGGTGGATCATATGTTTGAATTTTTTTAAAATTAAAATATGTATGGAAACACAAAACACCCCAAATACGCACAGTAATCCTAAGAAAAGTGGAGATGAAAGAATCAGGCTCCCTGACTTCACTATACTACAAAGCTACAGTAATCAAATGAGTATAGTATTTACATGAAATAGAAATATAGGTCAACGGAATAAGCTAGAAAGTCCAAAAATAAACTCACACACCTCTGGTCAATTAATCTATGACAAAGGAAGCAACAAAATACAATGGAGAAAAGACAGTCTCTTCAGTCAGTGGTGCTGGGAAAACTGCACAGCCACATGTGAAAGAATGAAATTAGAACATCCTCTAAAACCATATGCCATATACAAAATAAACCGTATATAAAGTAAACTCAAAATGGATCAAAGATCTAAATGTAAAACTGTATACTATAAAATTCTTAGAAGAAAACATAAGCAGAACACACTTTGACATAAACTGCAGCAGTATCTTTTTGCGTTCACCTTCTATAGTAATTGGGCTTCCCTGAAAGTAATAAAAATAAAAACAAAGATAAGCAAATGAAAGCTAATCATGTTTAAAGTCTCTTGCACAACAAAGGAAATCGCAAAGAAAACAAAAAGAAATGCCAAAGAATGGGAGAAAATACTTGCAAAACAAAGCATCTGACAAGGAATTAATCTTCACAATGTACGAAAATCTCATGCAGCTCTTCTGCCAATCAAAACATGAGCAGAAGAGTCTAAATAGACATTTCTAGAAGAAGACATATAGAAGGTGAAAAAGCACATGATAATATGCTCAGTTCAGTTCAGTTGCTCAGTCATGTCCAGCTCTTTGGGACCCCATGAACCGCAGCACGCCAGGCCCCCCTGTCCATCACTAACTCCCAGAGTTCACCTAAACTCATGTCCATTGAATCAGTGATGCCCCAAATCACTAATTGAAATGCAAATCAAAACTACAGTGAGGTCATACCAGTCAGAATGAGTATCATCAAAAAGAGAATGCTGAGAAAAGGGAACACTCCTATAATGTTGGTAAGAATATAAATCATTACCACCACTATGGAGGACAGTGTGGAAAGCCCCTAAAAAACTAAAAACAAGCAATTATTTGAATTTGTCACACATCTCAGGGATTTCATCTTGATACCCTTGGCTTATATGACTCAAGTGCCACCATTAATGGTATCAAGAAATTAAATACTTTCTTCAGCGTTAGCTACTAAGATTACCACCAAAAAACCCAAACTTCACTGAATCAGAAATGCATATTATCTTCACATTTTAACATTTCATGCTAAGATAATCTTGTAATCTATTGTATCTTAAAATATGTTTGGTAGCAGCTTTGCTTTCTTACTAGTACATAAAAGAACACTACATCTCATATTCAATGGTTTCTGACATTCCTGACTTGCAGTCTGCAGATAACATGGTTAGCACCCTTTGGCATGCCCCTCAGTGACACCCAGCTCCTGGCAGCCACAGACCACACAATCCACTCCTTCCGAGCATGGGTGCTCCTAGTCCTAGCGTTATAGGAGCTGCAGAAAGTCACATCCAAAATTAGGTTAAAAAAAACGGGAGCTGTCTTGCGTATCTCTCTGGGACCTTCTTGCAAGCTCATGAGGATAGAGAGAATGGCCTGATAAGGAACTGAAAGCAGCCTCTGTACCGTAGGTACTGTCAGGGTAGAATGTGCACAATTCACTCATTTAAAATATACAGCTAAATGGTTTCTAATACATTCACAGAGTTGTGCAACCATCTCTAGAATCTAGCATTAGAATATCTTCATCACTCCAAAAGAAGCCCTGTACTCATTACCATTTTACTGTTCTTTTAATATTTTATTTAAATAGTACTTATTTCTACAAGTATTTGTTCCAATGTTAAAATATGTATTTTAAGATGTATAAAATAAGATATTCATTCAATATTCCCCAAAACTTAATTTAAAAAATTTTCCAAACACTTTAATTCTGTCAGTATAGGTTGTAGATATACCAGCAATATCTGATTAAAAATCAATAATCTAAACAAATCACAAAATGGCAGATATCAATATTAACCTGCTACCAATTACATTAAAAATAAATTTCAAGACCCACAGAAGCAGTCACAATAAATCAAACATATTAATAACTCACCCAGCTGTATGTTATCTGTAAGAAACATGCCTCAAATATAAAGACACCTATAAGAAAAAGAGAAAGAGGTTAGAAAAAGATCAATCATGTAAAAGCTAATCAAGGAAAAGCTGGTGTTCAGGCCAATTAGACTTGAGAAAAAAGCATATTCTGACAACAAAGAAATAAAATAAAGTGACAATGAAAGAACTATTTACCAAGAAGATCCAACAGTCCTAAAAGTATATGTACCAAACAAGAGATTCAAAACTCATGAAAAAAAAGTAACAGAACAGAAAAGGAAAATAGATGGATTCAAAATTATATTTGACCATATTAACAGCCCTCTTTATAACTGATGTATGTGGTATAGACTGAATACTGAAAAGTATAGAGAAGATCTGAATAATACCACTGACAAATGGGGCACACCTGACACTCACAGAACCCTCTCGCCAACAGAGATACAAATTTTGTTCAAGTGTCCAACAAATAGTCACCAAGATAATCCTTTTTCCTGAGTCATTAAATATATGAAAATAGGTAATAAAAGTATGATATATAAGTAATTTAATTAGAAATCAGTCACAGAATGATGAGAGGAAAATCATCAAATGCTTGAATTAAAAAATATATATATATATTTAATAATCCATGGTCCAAAGAAGAAATCTTAAAGGAAATTTTAAAAATATATGGCACCCCACTCCAGTACTCTTGCCTGAAAAATCCCATGGATGGAAGAGCCTGGTAGGCTTCAGTCCATTGGGTCACTAAGAGTTGGACACGACTGAGCGACTTCACTTTCACTTTTCACTTTCATGCATTGAAGAAGGAAATGGCAACCCACTCCAGTGTTCTTGCCTGCAGAATCCCAGGGACGGGGGAGCCTGGTGGGCTGCTGTCTATGGGGTCACTCAGAGTTGGATATGACTGATGTGACTTAGCAGCAGCAGCATTCAACCAAATGAAAATAAATATACAGCATATTTTAAAACGTGGAAATGAAATAAAGTTGTGCTAAAAATGAAAGCTACAGCACTTAGAAATGGAAAGAATCTGAAATCAGTTAACTTAATAAAAAAGAAGAGCAAGAATAAAATAAATAAATAAGAAACTTACGAAAATAAAAACAGAAAAGTAAAGAAAACTCAGTGAACACAAAGAATCCCTTTAAAAGATCGGCGAAACTGATAAACATCGAGCAAGGTTGATAAAGAAAAGAGAACATCCAAGCTATAAATATTTGAAATAAAGAGGGATTGTTACCATTGATCTGACACGCATTACAAAATAAGAGAATACTACAAATAGCTGGGCTCTATCCCTGGGTTGGGAAGATCCCCTGGAGAAGGGAATAGCTACCCACTCTAATACTCTGGCTTGGAGAATTTCATGGACCTTATAGTCCATGGGGTCACAGAGAGTCAGTCATGACTGGACGATTTTCACTTCACTCTTTACTTTTCACAAATAGCTCCATGTACATAAATAAGAAACTTAGGTAAGATGAACTGATTCCTTGAACAGTGCAAACTATCAAAACTCACCCAAGATAGACCAAATAACTGAATTTTGTCTTTGTTGCTCAGTTGCTCAGTTGTGTCCAACTCTGCCACCCCATGGACAGCAGCACACAAGGCTTCCTTGTCCATCACCATCTCCTGGAGCTTGTCAAATTAATGTCCTTTGATGCCGGGGGCCAGTGTGAGGAACTCCGCCCATGGCAAAGGTCATGAGGAAGGAGGCTTCGGCATACGCAAAGGCGTGATCAAGCCTCAGGAGACCCCCTGTTCCCGAGCATCTATCCCAAAACCAGAGTCTGTTTTTTGCTCTCACCTACACCTTTGCCTTTCCAGGGGGCTCTCTCCCATATCCGCTTCTCTCGGAGAAGGAGTAAATGTGCAACTCCAAGTCAATAAAAATTCCTGGGTGTGACAAGAGTGTATCGACTGAAGGTTATCTCACTTCAGTTCAGTCGCTCAGTCCTGTCCGACTCTCTGCGACCCCATGAATCGCAGCACGCCAGGCCTCCCTGTCCATCACCATCTCCCGGAGTTCACTCAGACTCACGTCCATCGAGTCCATGATGCCATCCAGCCATCTCATCCTCAGTCGTCCCCTTCTCCTCCCGCCCCCAATCCCTCCCAGGATCAGAGTCTTTTCCAATGAGTCAACTCTTCACATGAGGTGGCCAAAGTACTGGAGTTTCAGCTTCAGCATCATTCCTTCCAAAGAAATCCCAGGGCTGATCTCCTTCAGAATGGACTGGTTGGATCTCCTTGCAGTCCAAGGGACTCTCAAGAGTCTTCTCCAACACCACAGTTCAAAAGCATCAATTCTTTAGCATTCAGCTTTCTTCACAGTCCAACTCTCACATCCATACATGAC
>SJYX01022860.1:49015-60215 GCA_006410675.1 Oreotragus oreotragus | reverse complement strand
CTACCCACTCCAGTATTCTGGCCTGGAGAATTCCATGGACTGTACAGTCCATGGGGTTACAAAGAGTTGGACATGACTGAGCGACTTTCACTTTATGGACTTCCCTTGTGACTCAACTAGTAAAGAATCCACCTACGATACAGGAGACCTGGGTCTGGTCCCTGGGTTGAGAAGATCCCCTGGAGAAGGGAAAGGCTACCCACTCCAGTATTCTGGCCTGGAAAATTCCATGGACTATAGTCCATGGGGTAAAAAGAGTTAGACACCACTGAGGGATTTTCACGACTGTATGGACCTTTGTGGGCAAAGTAATGTCTCTGCTTTTTGGTATGCTGCCTAAGTTTGTCATAGCTTTTCTTCCAAGGAGCAAGCATCTTTTAATCTCATGGCTGCAGTCACCATCTGCAGTGATTTTGAAGCTCAAGCAAATAAAGTCTGTCACTGTTTCCATTGTTTCCCCATCTATTTCCCAAGAAGTGATGGTACCGGATGCCATGATTTTTGTTTTTTTAATGTTGAGTTTTAAGCTAACTTTTCACTCTCCTCTTTCAACTTCATCAAGAGGTTCTTAAGTTTCTCTTTGCTTCAATAGTTCTACTAATATAATGAAAATTTAGTAGTTAAAAAGTTCCCAAAAGATAAATTATGAGGTTTAGATGGTCTTATTGGCGGAATCTACCAAACTTTAGAGAGTCAATGACAAGAAGCTGTCCATTCTCTTCCTGAGAATAGAAAAATCCCTTTCAAAATTACTTTTTTTTTAGTGCATCATTTTCCTGATAGCAGAACCAGGCAAAAACATTGCTTTAAAAAATAAATTATAGGCTACTCTTCCTCAAGAATATAAGCATGAAACTTCTCAATAAAATATTAGAAAAGTAAATCTTATTATTAAGTTGGCTTAAAACCAAGTTCTAAGCTGGGTTAAAAAAAACCCTGAAAATTCATTGGAAGGACTGATGCTAAAACTGAAGCTCCAATACTTTAGCCACCTCGTGGGAAGAGCCAACTCGTTACTTAGGTCACTTAACACTGGCTTAAAACTAAGTGCTAAGCTGGCTTAAAACTCAACAGACAAGAAACAAAGATCATGGCATCCGGTCCCATCACTTCATGGCAAATAGATGGGGAAACAATGGAAACAGGGAGAGACTTTATTTTCTTGGGCTCCAAAATCACTGCAGATGGTGACTGCAGTCAGGAAATTAAAAGACCCTTGCTCCTTGGAAGAAAAGTTATGACCAACCTAGATAGCATATTAAAAAGCAGAATTACTTTTCCAACAAAGGTCCATCTAGTCAAAATTATGGTTTTTCCAGCAGTCATGTATGGATGTGAGAGTTGGACTGTGAAGAAAGCTGAGCACAGAAGAATTGATGCTCTTGAACTGTGGTGTTGGAGAAGACTCTTGAGAGTCCCTTGGACTGCAAGGAGATCAAACCAGTCAATCCTAAAGGAAATCAGTCTTGAATATTCATTGGAAAAACTGATGCTGAAGTTCCAATACTTTGGCCACCTGATGAGAAGAACTGACTCATTGGAAAAGACTCTGCTGTTAGGAAAGACTGGAGTCAGGAGGAGAAGGGGGTGACAGAGGATGAGATGGTTGGATGGCATCACAGACTCAATGGACATGAGTTTGAGCATCCTCCAAGAGTTGGTGATGGACAGGGAAAACTGGCGTGATGCAGTCCATGGGACTGAAAAGAGTCAGATATGACTGAGTGACTGAACAGAACTGAGTGAAATCTAGTTTTAAGTATACATATAAATGTATAATACATTAATACTAATATATAATATTATATATATAAGATAATCACCTGCCACTGAAGTGGAGGATGCTTTATTCCTGTGACAAAAGGATAATTCAGTGTTTTAAACATATCCATATAATTTATCATGTTAAAATTCTAAAGAAAAATGCCATATGATCCTATTAGTTGATGGGATCATTTGGTAAAATTAAACATATGTTTGTAATTTAAAAAATCTCAGCAACCTAGAAATAAAAAAGTTGTTTAATTCTGAAAAAAAAAAGCATCTCTGAAAAACTACATTGAAAGGTACACAGTGGCCAATGATGGAACAATTTGGACAAGAAAAATATAAGTATCAAGTAAATATCAATGAGTCCACACTAATATAAGAATGTGATAAATTAATAAATATAGGAGACCAATTTTGTGAAGAAGAATGTTGAATGATATATGTAGGTACTTCATTCTCAAGAAGGGGGAGGCCCACCCCATTCCTCACACATAGTCTGTATAAGGCCACTTCCTTCCCAAGTGAACATCACGGAAGCATCATTTTACTGTGGAGAGGCAGGAAAATACAACTTCCACTGGTAATCAAGGTCAAAATCAACAGCGGTAAGCATATTGATAGTATATGCCCTTGTGTGGTAAAAATGAGTCTTAACCTCTATGGTTTTCCTCCCCAAATCCATAGCCCCAGTTTAACCACTGTAATGATATATTAAAAAAATTGAATACAGGGATATTCTCTAATACCTCACCAATACTCTTCAAAATGGTCAAACCTGTCAATGACAAAAGAAATTTGAAAAACTTTTACAGCCAAGAGAAGTCTCAGGAGAAATGACAACTAAACACAATGTGGTCACCTGGAGAGGATCCTAAAACAGAAAAAGTTAAACGCTGAGAAAATATGAATAAAATATGGGCTTTAGTTAAAAGTAAAATATCAACATTGGTTCATTAATTGTAACAAGTGAACTATACTCAAATAAGGTATTAATGATAGAGAATACTGGATGCGGGGGACACGGGAGCACTCTGTAATACCTTAGTACCTTCTCCATCTTTATGTAAATCTAAAGTTGTTCTAAAAACTAAAACTGATTTAAAATCAACTAGTGATTTCACTATCTAATGAGAATAAGTGAGGAAAAAACAAACTTTTAATGTATACATAAAAATAATTTAACAAATCCTATGATTGTTTATGAGGAAATCTCTCAGTCAAATTGAAATAGAAAAGAACATTCTAAATCTTATAAAGAGCATCTAAAGAACCCTACAACTAACATCATATTTAATGATTAACTATCGAATGATTGTCTCCCTATAATCAAGCATAAGACAAGATGAAACTCTTACTTCAATTGCACGTTAACAAAAAATGGACCAAAGATTTTTATAGACATTCCATAAAGAAGTGCTTATGAATAGCCACAAAATATATTTAAAAGTTATCAATCTCATTTGTTGTTGGGTAAATCTAACTTTAATCCATAATGAAATTTAAACTCACACTGAAAAGGGACCACCAAAATGGCTAATATTTAAAAGACTCTAAAAAGCAGAGATATTACTTTGCCAACAAAGGTGCGTCTAGTCAAGGCTATGGTTTTTCCAGTGGTCCTGTATGGATGTGAGAGTTGGACTGTGAAGAAAGCTGAGCGCCAAAGAATTGATGCTTTTGAACTGCGGTGTTGGAGAAAACTCTTGAGAGTCCCTTGGACTGCAAGGAGATCCAATCAGTCCATCCTGAAGGAGATCAGTCCTGGTTTTTCATTGGAGGGACTGATGCTGAAGCTGAAACTCCAATACTTTGGTCACCTCATGTGAAGAGTTGACTCATTGGAAAAGACGCTGATGCTTGGAGTGATTGGGGGCAGGAGGAGAAGGGGACAACAGAGGATGAGAGGGCTGGATATCATCACCAACTCGATGAACATGAGCTTGAGTGAAGTCCAGGAGTTGGTGATGGACAGGGAGTCCTGGTGTGCTGTGATTCATGGGGCCACAAAGAATTGGATACGTCTGAGCGGCTGAACTGAACTGAACTGAAAAAGCCAAATGTGATGAGGAATAGGACCGCTGGAACGCTCATGCAATGTTAGTAGTAATGTAACATGGAACAAACACTTTGAAACACTCTGGCACAGAAAATATTCTGATGGCTTCTTAAAAAGTCAAACATATACCTTTTCTATGACCCAGAATTCTATTCATATTTACTTATTTATGGTAAAAGAAAATATGTTTACAGGAAGATTGCCCATGAATGCTCACAGCAGCTTTATTTATAATAGTTAAAAATTGGAAAACATCCCTGATATTCATTGATAGATGAGTGAATAAATAAACCTTGGTGCACTCCTATAGTGGAACATTACAATAAATAAGAACAAATATGTGATCTATGCAAAGACATGGATAGATCAAAAAAACATGTTGTTCAGGAACTTTACACATAATAGAATATATGGTTTTATTACATTATATAAAAGTCTACTTAAGCAAAACTGATCTTGGAAAACAAATCTGAACAATGATTGCCCATTTGAGTGAAGTAGAAATGAGTATTAACTGAGAAGAGATATAGGGAAATTCCTATATCCTTAATTCTTAATTCCTGTGGTGATTAACATTTTATATTTTGATAGCATTTACATTTGAAATTACAGTGGACACATTTGGAAAGACTTCAAATGTACAATTATTACTTGCGCCTTTCATTGTGTGTAAATTTTACGTACTATCTATGAACAAATGTTAAAATCTAGTCAATGGCATGTTCTAGTCAATGTTTAAGCATTTAAAAAGTTATATTCTGATGTTTGCAGTTTACTTTGAAGTGCCTTATAGAATGATTAAGTAATCAACATCAATATGTGATTGAGCTTGTGTAATAAATGATAATGGTAAAATTTAGGTGGGAGATGTTTGGATACTCAAATATCTTTCAATGCCCTGTTTTTGAAAATTTTCAGACAAATCTCAAAAAAATTACAATCTTTTTATACAAAGCCATTTTCCCATGACAGAAAAAACTGGCTTATGCAGAAATTGCTTTAAGTCAACTTATTCCATCATAATAAAGTCACCAAGCCCCTTGTTTGTCATTTTACATTTTTATGTTTTATATTCATAACATTTCCTATCTCTCCTTACTGCTGCAAGCCAACAGCGAAATTATTTCTCTTAAAGATTTTGATATCCCAAGTGACTTCAGACAAGCAAACTTAATTATGTGGAAGGCTCTTATTGATTGACCTATATTTATCTGCAATGTGCACACAAACATTGGTAATCTGCCGCCAGGAGGCACATTTTAATAACTGCTTCAAGGGAGCGAAGGTTTACAGGATTTGCTCCCAGNGACTATAGTCCATGGGGTAAAAAGAGTTAGACACCACTGAGGGATTTTCACGACTGTATGGACCTTTGTGGGCAAAGTAATGTCTCTGCTTTTTGGTATGCTGCCTAAGTTTGTCATAGCTTTTCTTCCAAGGAGCAAGCATCTTTTAATCTCATGGCTGCAGTCACCATCTGCAGTGATTTTGAAGCTCAAGCAAATAAAGTCTGTCACTGTTTCCATTGTTTCCCCATCTATTTCCCAAGAAGTGATGGTACCAGATGCCATGATTTTTGTTTTTTTAATGTTGAGTTTTAAGCTAACTTTTCACTCTCCTCTTTCAACTTCATCAAGAGGTTCTTAAGTTTCTCTTTGCTTCAATAGTTCTACTAATATAATGAAAATTTAGTAGTTAAAAAGTTCCCAAAAGATAAATTATGAGGTTTAGATGGTCTTATTGGCGGAATCTACCAAACTTTAGAGAGTCAATGACAAGAAGCTGTCCATTCTCTTCCTGAGAATAGAAAAATCCCTTTCAAAATTACTTTTTTTTTAGTGCATCATTTTCCTGATAGCAGAACCAGGCAAAAACATTGCTTTAAAAAATAAATTATAGGCTACTCTTCCTCAAGAATATAAGCATGAAACTTCTCAATAAAATATTAGAAAAGTAAATCTTATTATTAAGTTGGCTTAAAACCAAGTTCTAAGCTGGGTTAAAAAAACCCTGAAAATTCATTGGAAGGACTGATGCTAAAACTGAAGCTCCAATACTTTAGCCACCTCGTGGGAAGAGCCAACTCATTACTTAGGTCACTTAACACTGGCTTAAAACTAAGTGCTAAGCTGGCTTAAAACTCAACACACAAGAAACAAAGATCATGGCATCCGGTCCCATCACTTCATGGCAAATAGATGGGGAAACAATGGAAACAGGGAGAGACTTTATTTTCTTGGGCTCCAAAATCACTGCAGATGGTGACTGCAGTCAGGAAATTAAAAGACCCTTGCTCCTTGGAAGAAAAGTTATGACCAACCTAGATAGCATATTAAAAAGCAGAATTACTTTTCCAACAAAGGTCCATCTAGTCAAAATTATGGTTTTTCCAGCAGTCATGTATGGATGTGAGAGTTGGACTGTGAAGAAAGCTGAGCACAGAAGAATTGATGCTCTTGAACTGTGGTGTTGGAGAAGACTCTTGAGAGTCCCTTGGACTGCAAGGAGATCAAACCAGTCAATCCTAAAGGAAATCAGTCTTGAATATTCATTGGAAAAACTGATGCTGAAGTTCCAATACTTTGGCCACCTGATGAGAAGAACTGACTCATTGGAAAAGACTCTGCTGTTAGGAAAGACTGGAGTCAGGAGGAGAAGGGGGTGACAGAGGATGAGATGGTTGGATGGCATCACAGACTCAATGGACATGAGTTTGAGCATCCTCCAAGAGTTGGTGATGGACAGGGAAAACTGGCGTGATGCAGTCCATGGGACTGAAAAGAGTCAGATATGACTGAGTGACTGAACAGAACTGAGTGAAATCTAGTTTTAAGTATACATATAAATGTATAATACATTAATACTAATATATAATATTATATATATAAGATAATCACCTGCCACTGAAGTGGAGGATGCTTTATTCCTGTGACAAAAGGATAATTCAGTGTTTTAAACATATCCATATAATTTATCATGTTAAAATTCTAAAGAAAAATGCCATATGATCCTATTAGTTGATGGGATCATTTGGTAAAATTAAACATATGTTTGTAATTTAAAAAATCTCAGCAACCTAGAAATAAAAAAGTTGTTTAATTCTGAAAAAAAAAGCATCTCTGAAAAACTACATTGAAAGGTACACAGTGGCCAATGATGGAACAATTTGGACAAGAAAAATATAAGTATCAAGTAAATATCAATGAGTCCACACTAATATAAGAATGTGATAAATTAATAAATATAGGAGACCAATTTTGTGAAGAAGAATGTTGAATGATATATGTAGGTACTTCATTCTCAAGAAGGGGGAGGCCCACCCCATTCCTCACACATAGTCTGTATAAGGCCACTTCCTTCCCAAGTGAACATCACGGAAGCATCATTTTACTGTGGAGAGGCAGGAAAATACAACTTCCACTGGTAATCAAGGTCAAAATCAACAGCGGTAAGCATATTGATAGTATATGCCCTTGTGTGGTAAAAATGAGTCTTAACCTCTATGGTTTTCCTCCCCAAATCCATAGCCCCAGTTTAACCACTGTAATGATATATTAAAAAAATTGAATACAGGGATATTCTCTAATACCTCACCAATACTCTTCAAAATGGTCAAACCTGTCAATGACAAAAGAAATTTGAAAAACTTTTACAGCCAAGAGAAGTCTCAGGAGAAATGACAACTAAACACAATGTGGTCACCTGGAGAGGATCCTAAAACAGAAAAAGTTAAACGCTGAGAAAATATGAATAAAATATGGGCTTTAGTTAAAAGTAAAATATCAACATTGGTTCATTAATTGTAACAAGTGAACTATACTCAAATAAGGTATTAATGATAGAGAATACTGGATGCGGGGGACACGGGAGCACTCTGTAATACTGTAGTACCTTCTCCATCTTTATGTAAATCTAAAGTTGTTCTAAAAACTAAAACTGATTTAAAATCAACTAGTGATTTCACTATCTAATGAGAATAAGTGAGGAAAAAACAAACTTTTAATGTATACATAAAAATAATTTAACAAATCCTATGATTGTTTATGAGGAAATCTCTCAGTCAAATTGAAATAGAAAAGAACATTCTAAATCTTATAAAGAGCATCTAAAGAACCCTACAACTAACATCATATTTAATGATTAACTATCGAATGATTGTCTCCCTATAATCAAGCATAAGACAAGATGAAACTCTTACTTCAATTGCACGTTAACAAAAAATGGACCAAAGATTTTTATAGACATTCCATAAAGAAGTGCTTATGAATAGCCACAAAATATATTTAAAAGTTATCAATCTCATTTGTTGTTGGGTAAATCTAACTTTAATCCATAATGAAATTTAAACTCACACTGAAAAGGGACCACCAAAATGGCTAATATTTAAAAGACTCTAAAAAGCAGAGATATTACTTTGCCAACAAAGGTGCGTCTAGTCAAGGCTATGGTTTTTCCAGTGGTCCTGTATGGATGTGAGAGTTGGACTGTGAAGAAAGCTGAGCGCCAAAGAATTGATGCTTTTGAACTGCGGTGTTGGAGAAAACTCTTGAGAGTCCCTTGGACTGCAAGGAGATCCAATCAGTCCATCCTGAAGGAGATCAGTCCTGGTTTTTCATTGGAGGGACTGATGCTGAAGCTGAAACTCCAATACTTTGGTCACCTCATGTGAAGAGTTGACTCATTGGAAAAGACGCTGATGCTTGGAGTGATTGGGGGCAGGAGGAGAAGGGGACAACAGAGGATGAGAGGGCTGGATATCATCACCAACTCGATGAACATGAGCTTGAGTGAAGTCCAGGAGTTGGTGATGGACAGGGAGTCCTGGTGTGCTGTGATTCATGGGGCCACAAAGAATTGGATACGTCTGAGCGGCTGAACTGAACTGAACTGAAAAAGCCAAATGTGATGAGGAATAGGACCGCTGGAACGCTCATGCAATGTTAGTAGTAATGTAACATGGAACAAACACTTTGAAACACTCTGGCACAGAAAATATTCTGATGGCTTCTTAAAAAGTCAAACATATACCTTTTCTATGACCCAGAATTCTATTCATATTTACTTATTTATGGTAAAAGAAAATATGTTTACAGGAAGATTGCCCATGAATGCTCACAGCAGCTTTATTTATAATAGTTAAAAATTGGAAAACATCCCTGATATTCATTGATAGATGAGTGAATAAATAAACCTTGGTGCACTCCTATAGTGGAACATTACAATAAATAAGAACAAATATGTGATCTATGCAAAGACATGGATAGATCAAAAAAACATGTTGTTCAGGAACTTTACACATAATAGAATATATGGTTTTATTACATTATATAAAAGTCTACTTAAGCAAAACTGATCTTGGAAAACAAATCTGAACAATGATTGCCCATTTGAGTGAAGTAGAAATGAGTATTAACTGAGAAGAGATATAGGGAAATTCCTATATCCTTAATTCTTAATTCCTGTGGTGATTAACATTTTATATTTTGATAGCATTTACATTTGAAATTACAGTGGACACATTTGGAAAGACTTCAAATGTACAATTATTACTTGTGCCTTTCATTGTGTGTAAATTTTACGTACTATCTATGAACAAATGTTAAAATCTAGTCAATGGCATGTTCTAGTCAATGTTTAAGCATTTAAAAAGTTATATTCTGATGTTTGCAGTTTACTTTGAAGTGCCTTATAGAATGATTAAGTAATCAACATCAATATGTGATTGAGCTTGTGTAATAAATGATAATGGTAAAATTTAGGTGGGAGATGTTTGGATACTCAAATATCTTTCAATGCCCTGTTTTTGAAAATTTTCAGACAAATCTCAAAAAAATTACAATCTTTTTATACAAAGCCATTTTCCCATGACAGAAAAAACTGGCTTATGCAGAAATTGCTTTAAGTCAACTTATTCCATCATAATAAAGTCACCAAGCCCCTTGTTTGTCATTTTACATTTTTATGTTTTATATTCATAACATTTCCTATCTCTCCTTACTGCTGCAAGCCAACAGCGAAATTATTTCTCTTAAAGATTTTGATATCCCAAGTGACTTCAGACAAGCAAACTTAATTATGTGGAAGGCTCTTATTGATTGACCTATATTTATCTGCAATGTGCACACAAACATTGGTAATCTGCCGCCAGGAGGCACATTTTAATAACTGCTTCAAGGGAGCGAAGGTTTACAGGATTTGCTCCCAGAGTGTTTATTTATTCTAGGGTCTTAGCTAACATTTTAAACCCTGAATATAGCAAAGAGGCTGCATTTTGCTAGCATGCTGTAAAATTACTCATGTATTGAAGTATCACTATCTGTCTTCTCCATCTATTACCTTCTCAGCCACACATGCCCCTGAAATCAAAGTGGAAATGTTTAGCACAATCGGACAGAAAAGGTAGTTTCTAAGGACTACTCTTTGGAGTCAAAATGTTCTAAAAGGGGTAGTCCAGGAGAGTTTGTGTGTGTGTGCTCAGTCATGTCTGACTGTTTGCAACTCCCTGGACTGCAGCCCTCCAGACTCCTCTGTCCATGAGATTTTCCAAGGAAGTATACTGGAGTGGGTCGCCCTTTCCTTTCCCAGGGGATCTTCCTGAACCAGGGATCAAACCCACATCTCTTGTGTCTCCTGCACTGGTAGGTGGATTCTTTATCACAGCACCTCCTGACAGGAAGGGTAGCTTTTAAGGACTACTCTTTGAAGTTGAATTGAGTGAGGATGTTCTAATAGGGGAGGTCCAAGAAGGCATACAGTGGAAGAGAAATGAGCCATAGGGAACTAAATATGTAAGGACTGACTTCGCTATGGAAACTGCCACCAGTCAAATTTTCTCGATAGAAATCTGTAGATATAGTCCCTGGGCTTCATCTGTAGGACCAATTTACCTTGTTCCCACACAGCTACTCTAACATGGTGGGATTAGTGGGTTTAATCTGGATTTCACATGTCTGCATGGACATTGAGAAGTTTGTTTACTCCAAGTGTGAGTCTATGTGCAATACGACTTCTGCTGCTAGGGTGTGATTGTCAACACAACTGCAGCTTCAATTCTGCCTCAGTCCTATGGAAAAGAGTAGAGTTTGCCAATAAAGGTCTATATAATCAAAGCTATGGTTTTTCCTGCGACCATAAGGAATGCTGAGCGTCAAAGAATCGATGCTTTTGAACTGTGGTGTTGGAGAAGACTCTTGAGAGTCCCTTGGACTGCAAGGAGATCCAACCAGTCCATTCTGAAGGAGATCGACCCTGGGATTTCTTTGGAAGGAATGATGCTAAAGCTGAAACTCCAGTACTTTGGCCACCTCATGCGAAGGGTTGACTCATTGGAAAAGACTCTGATGCTGGGAGGGGTTGGGGGTGGGAGGAGAAGGG